>VMDO01015701.1:9154-50393 GCA_007922755.1 Pedetes capensis
AACAACAACAACAACAACAAAATGGAGCTTCAGCCTTCATCTGAAGGTGAGGGATTCCGTGGGCTGCGCGGCCAGGTACGTTCTCGAAAATGAGTAAGACCCCCAACTTTACTAAGCTAGATTTTCTTCATGTCTAACAAAGAAAAATATCCTCTTCTGGAACCTAGATGAGAACCTACGTGCAAAGCTCCCCGTCCCGCGCTGGCTTCAAGCGGCGCTGGTTCTCCAGCGCACTGGAACGTACTGCTACCGCCCGGCAGTCGGCAGCGGTGGCCGAGCGCCCGGGAGCGCCGCTCGCGGAGGCCCGGCAGCGGGAGGAGCGTGTGAGCAGTGGGCGTCCCTTTAAGAGCAGCCGGCCTGGCGGAGCCTCCGCCTCTCCGTCCGTGGAGCGCAGGCGGTCACCTGGGGCCGTCGGGGAGCCCTCGTGTCGCGCAGCTTGAGCGCTCGCCCGCAAGGTGGACCGGGCCAGAGGCTAGGCGTGGCGGAGACGTCTCGGGTCGTGGCCGTGCGGTGCCCCCGAACCTCTCCGCGGCGGAGGATGCAGGGGCGCATCTGGGCGTCGCTGCTGTTGCTGCTGCTGCCGCCGCCGCCGCTGTGGGGCGGCCCCCCGGACAGCCGGCGCCGGGAGCCGGAGCCCGAACGCGGGCCTCTGCAGCCCTTCGACCTGCTCTACGCCAGCGGCGTGGCCGCCTACTACGGTGGGGACTACGAGCAGGCGGTGTGGGACTTGGAAGCGGCGCTGCACAGCTACCAGCGCCTGCGCGAGATCCGCACACGCTGCGGCCGCCACTGCGCCCCGTGCCGCCCGCTCGCGCCCCCCGGGGACGGCGCCGGGGCCGAGCTGCCCTTCTTCCGCGCCGTGCTGGAGCGCGCGCGCTGCCACCGCAGCTGTGAGACCCAGCGCCTCGGCGGTCCCGCGTCGCGACACCGCGTCAGCGAGGACGTGCGCAGCGACTTCCAGCGCAGAGTGCCCTACAACTACCTGCAGCGGGCCTACATCAAGGTACCCAGCGCGCGCGCTTGTCTACGCCTAGCGCCCACCGGGGCTCTTGGATGCGCTCTTGGGTCCTGTTTGCTGCTCAGGTCAGATTGGCATCACTCTGCCCTTCAACCTTTCAGACTGGGCTCTTAAGCATTTGTCTCATGTTTGTGTAACGAATGGTCAGGTGGCCCCAGCTGTGTAACCAAGAATAGATAAGCCTGGGCGAGTCCTCTTCCCTCCCGTGTGCCTCTTCCTTCCCTTACTCTTGTCCCCATCTCCCTCAGCATCAACTTCATCTTCAAAAAAAGGCTGTACTGATAAGATAATATTTAAAGGCTTTGACAGACCTGGGTCAAGTGCATGCTCTTTTCTCAAAGCTCATTATTTATATGCCCCATTCCCATTTCTCTTCCATCTCCTCTCCTGCTTCTCCTACACTGAAGTCTACACCTTTGCTCTGAAGTTTAATAGAAAGTGTCCTCAAGACAGCTGTTACAAGTAGACCTGTTCCTAAACAAATTTGTTCCTTTCTTGTCGCCTCTTCGCCTATAAAATGTAAAGATTAGAGGTTATAGAGAAGGTACACCTGGGCAGGTGATGCTGTGTGAAGCAATCTCACTGAAAGTATCCAGGAGTCCTGACTTTCCCTCCTGCGATAAAGGGCTTCTCAATCCTGGAGGTTGCTCTTGGCCTGGGTTACTTGACATCAGATAGCTGGTGCTCTCTTTCTGGTTCTATTTTTGTGTACTTAACTTCCCTAAAGTTAGTGTCAGGACATATACAGTGTAAATTGGCATATTTCCCCTACTCACAATTTTGGAGACTTAAATGGATGCTGGGCTGGGGTTTAGCTCAGTTGGTAGAGTGCTGCTCTGCACTCTCTGAGGCTGTGGGTTCAATCCCCAGAACCACAAAAATAGGAGGACGTGGTAATCTACTCCCAAAGCAATCGTGAAACAATCAACCATTGAAAACCCTATAAGGGTCGCTAAGAGTTGGACCCAACTAGAGGGCACACAACAACAAATGGCTGCTTCAACAGAGAGAATTTAGCATGAGTTCCTCAACCCACAGGTCTGGAGAAAAGTGTCCATGTTCATGTTGTTGTTAGGTGCCCTTGAGTCTGTGTCCAACTCATGGCCACCCTATGTACAACAAGTGGGAACTCTATTGTTAGTGCTTCTCTGTTTTCATAGGGTTTTCAATTCCTGATTTTTTTGGGGGGGGCAGGGGTGTGGGTTGCCGGGTCTTTCTCCCAAACCTACAGCACCTAGTGTTCCCAGGTGGTCTCCCATCCAAGTACTAACCAGGTCCAACTCTGCTTAGCTTCTGCGATCTGACAGGATCACATGCCGCAGTGGTACAACTGCAGGCACATTCATGTTAGGCTCTATAAAAATAAATAATCAAAAGGTAGCTGTCACTATGCAAGTTACTTTGGTTCTGTAGTTACATTTGCTTCACATTTGTCAATCACTCTTGTGCTCTTGTTCCCTGGTTGACGTCAAAGAAGGTGAAGCCAAAGGTTCAACAGACTTCAGATTTTTGCAATGGATTGGATATAAGAACTCACATATGGACACCTCTGTGGTTCAACTACTGGACATTGTCTGATGAACCAATATACTTCTAAGTTCTTTCCAAAATATTTGGCTTCATTCACTCATTTCTGTCCTGCCAGTCATGTTTCAGAAAGTAGAGCAAGCCTTGCATCTTCTCTCTATTTCACCTCGACTCTGACAGGCAAAGATTCTTGGATAATTGATAGGACTTCTTTTTAGCTGGATGCCATGGCTGTTGTTGTTGTTGTTAGGTGCCATCGAGTCGGTATCCGACTCATAGCGACCCTCATAGGGTTTTCAATGGCTGACTGTTTCGGGATTGTCTTGGGAGTGGATTGCCAGGCCCTTCTCCCACTTTTGGGGTGCTGGGAATTGAACTCGGGACCTCAGAGACTGCAGCGCAGTGCTCTACCCACTGAGCTAAATCCTAGCCCCGGATGCCATGGCACATGCCTATAATTCCAAGGGCTTTGAGGGACTGAAGGAGGAAGATTGTGAGTTTGAGGCTGAAAGCAGCCTGCACAACTTAGGGAGACCCTGTCTGAAAAAAGAAAATAAGTAAATAAATAAATAAATAAATAAATGGTTAGGAGTGCTATTCCGTGGTAGAGCACTTGCTGTGTGTGTATGAAACCCTCCAGTACTACACACAAAATATACCAAAAACATACTTTTACCACTTTGGGAATTTTTTTCCGTGCTTAGAGTTTATTAATATCTAAAAGATGCATCTGACAAAAACAACAAAAGATGCCTCATGGTTCTTTCGTCCCCTGTACTCCATGAAAACTCTACAGTTTTAACCTTTGCTTGGCTTCCTGGGGATTTGATCCATAAACACGCACACAGTCTGCTCACTGTTTGTGACTGAAACAAAACTCTCAAACACCACCATGGACCCAGATAACTCAGGATTCTGGGGGTGGGCTCGTTCACTGGTCAGATAAGGTATTCATTGCATGTGCAATATGTGATATGATCATGATTCCTTGGGTTGTTGAATTATTTTTGATATCAGTGAGCCATTTTGCAGTTAGAAACGTAACCCTGGGCCAGATTAAATGCAGTGAAGACTGGAAGTCTTCACAGAACCAAGGAAGTACAATTGTTCTCAGCTAGGAGCCTTAGAAACTGCAGAAGCTCCCTCAAATCCTAGTTACTGAGCTACCACCATGAAGCAGATCCTATATGCTTGTGTGTTGGAGAGGATGTAGAATTGAGAATTGTAAAATCTGAACTCTGATGGGTCAAATTTGCCTTTTTAGAAATTTCTCAGTATTATATTCAGTGGCAGACCAACATGGTTTGATGAAATGAGCAGAGGTTTGGAAGTCAGAGGTCTGGGCTCTACCGGTAAGATGATCCCCTGCCTGTGCTGTGCCCATAGATGGCCTCAGGTTGCAGAGAACCCTGCTTTGCTCAAGGCTATCATTCTGCCAGATTTGGACAGCTCCAGGGATGAGTAGGTCCTTGTCCTGTGGGGTCATAGACATTTACTTTATTTCCCTGAAGGCCTGCTCTATAGAATCTTCTTTAAGCCCTGGTGTATTGGGAATTTGTCTGAACAGCTATGTGGCAGTAGTTCCACGTGGTTCCTAGCCACACTTTTTGTGTGATGGTGGGGTGAGACTCTTTAAACTTTTGATTTTTATGAGTTCAGACTGTTAGATAATGTTCATGATTCATAGCCTAAAACCTAAAATATAGCTTTTTTTACCATTGAATTCTCTGCTAAGAAACCTCAAGTTCTGTTTTCCTGGTTAGTATATAAAACCCAAGTAGTTGAATACAGCACACCCAGCTTTTGTCCCTTTCCCCTCTCCAGTCCTATCTCCCCCACCTCTTTCATCTTGCAGCCAAGGGGTACAAGGGATGCTTTGCGTTATGCCTGACACTTTTGCATCACTTGACCTTGTTTATTCTTCCTTGGGAAGGACATATATTCAGGAATAAGATAGATCAAAGATTAAAGTCTACCTTCCCCCAATCTATCTGTGTGCCTGTGAGCAAATTACATAAGCTTTCTGAGCTTTAGATTTCCCATCTGCAAATTGGGGCAATACTAGGACTGCATACTTGGTTTAGGTTTAGTTTAAGAAGTGATTGATGTAAAGTGCCCAGAACAGGGCCTGATTCTCAGCACACGCTATAGATGTCATTAGTAATAAACTAAGTTTTTTCTTTTCCTTTACATGTTCAAATTGTAACTGTCCTAACACAAATATACTTACTTCTGTGAGCTGCTCCTTATTCCCTCCACCATTCTCAGCAGCCCATTTCTCATTCAGCAAGGAATTTGTTCCTCTTCTGTCATTTGTTTTGTCACTTTTAACATTATTTTGTCAAACTTGGTATGCTTGCTGTCACCATGTGAGCGACCTGAAATCAAGACCATTTAAATTATTTTTGCATCTCTTAAAGTAGGGATTCCCAGATCTGGATGATTATTAAATGGGTGATTATTAACATCTGGGGCATTGAAAAATGATTTGAAATTAGACATGTAGAATCAGTACATCTGAGTTGGTTATAAGCAACCACATTCCCTCTAGACATCTTCAGTGGAATAGTAGCAGTAGATGCTCAGTATGTGGTTTTCGAATTAATAATACCTTGGTTCTGTGTGTATGAGATATTGTAGAGAAAGATTTCTGTGCTGTGGCAGGAAGTTTTGTCACGTTGTTGTTGTTAGGTGCCATCCAGTTGGATCCGACTCATAGCAACTCTCACAGGATTTTCAATGACTGTTTCAGGATTGTTTTGGGAGTGGATTGCCATGTCCTTCTTCCATTTTGGGGGTGCTGGGGGTTGACCTCGGGTCCGCAGAGAGCAGTGCACACTGCTCTACCACCTGAGCTAAATCCTAGCCCTTTGTCACATTGTTGTTGTTAGGTGCCCAGGAGTCAGTATCCGACTCATAGCAACCCTAGGTATAACAAGAGAAACACTATTGTCAGTGCTTCTCTGCTATTCATAGTGTTTTCAATGGCTGATTGTTTTTTGGAAGTGGGTTGCTGATTCTTTCTCCCAAGCCTACAGCACTTGATCTCCTCTCCAAGTACTAATCAGGCCTGACCCTGCTTAACTTCTGAGATCTGATGGGATCTGATGCCACAGTGGTAGGCTGCAAGCTTTGTCACAGTAGCTGGCTGTTTTCCTGGGCAGCCAATTGGGAGAAAATGTAACATAAAGACTGTGGACTGCTTACCATTTTCTGTTGGTTCTGGTTAGTGTTGGAAACTCCTCCCCACTCTCTCCTTTTTTTTTTTTTTCCTACTTTATTTCTTGTTACTTAAAGGTATCTTCAGGAAATTTTTGGCACATTATGCCTAGTTCATGTACATTTGTAGAAATTAAACAAATGTGAGAGTGATAGTTTTCTTTCTTATATGTGTCTTTGATCATCAAGAATGGTTTGACCATATTCCTAGCTATTTGAAAAATGAACAAAACTCCCAAAAGAACAGCAACAAACTAATACTGTTTATTTGTTTTTTGACTTAAAATAAGCTCGCTCTTGCATGTTTTGTTCTTGAGTTAGTGCCTTGTGCCATTTGACCTTTGTTTATCTTCTCAGGATTAAAGTGGGGATGCAATGAACTTAAGACAATTCTGTCTCTCCCTTTGATTCATTTTCCTAAAATCCCTTTATGTTGACATTGATCTATTTTATTAGTGGTTTGTAGAAAAGAAAAAAAAAAAAAGAAAAAAAAGGAAGCTCAAGTTGTTTCCTTACTCCAATTGTGCTTTATTTCTCTTTTAGACAAAATCAAACAGAAATTGAAAATGCAGACTCCTATATCCTGTAGATCTTCTTAGTTTGGAATGAAAACTTTTCCTTAATCCCACATTTAAATGCTTTTTCTACCTACTGATAGAATATGTACATTTTGTCCCCAAGTTATTTCAAACAGAAGGGTGATTTTGCCTTCTTGAATTAGCTGTTCTGAAGTTATTAGTTATTTCCTCAGGAGATGAGGCTTTTCCCTTCCTCTCACAGATGAATCCTTTTTTTGTGCTTGATCATCAAGCGACTCACCATCCTTATGTCCTGCTCTTTCCAAAGGAAAGCTGGGGACTTCATTGTCTGGCTTGTTCCTTGGTCCTATGTGCAAGGATCACAGTTGTTTCCTCACAGATAGTTGTGCGTTTGAAGGTCTGTCAACTCTTTATCAGTCATCCACCCCCTTAAAAATTACTAAATGCCAAAGAGGCTTCAAATTCAGTTAGAAGAGAGCAGCAACTGCTTACAAGTTTTCTCACCTCGCAGCCTGAGGCATCAAGGATTCCTTTACAGGTTTTAATAGAGGAAAGTAATGAACTGCTCTCTCACTCTTGCTCTCTCTTGTTTTTTAATATAGATCTCATCTCTGAGAAGCAAGAGGATTCTGTCATTAATACCATTTGCCACTGATAGATTCCAGAGGGGTAGCTCTGTAGAAGAACTCTTTAGAGAATGTTTGCTAAAATGTCAGCTTGCTTTATGGGTGCAATTTGATAAATTCTGAAATGTGAGCTGGTTCACCCCAAATGAAAACTCAGTAGATTTGTTATCACAGTGTAATGCTAAGGAATAGAGTAAACTATGGATTTCTTATGATCACAGATCTTCGGGCTGTACAGGACTCCAAGAGAGCATCTTCAAGTTAAATAATTCCTTTGGGGCAGTAAAGTCGAGTGAGAAAGACAGAGATAGCTATTTTGTTCAATAAATGTGATCTAGCAAGTGTAAGGATGGCAATTATTGGAACTATAAAATTTCTGTGCTGTGAAGGATGCTCACAGATTATGGAGAAATCTTTCCCCGTCATGTAGCAGATTATGGCACTGGCTTCAGACTGACCAATCAAGGAGAGTCAGCAAGTGAAGCTGGACGCAGAATGGAGGTATTCTAATTCATAGTGCTGCACTCTTCTTGGACTCTGTGTGGAGGGCAGGCTGCCTCCCGGATGGGCCAGCCCTGAGTCAGTGGTACAGTGAACCCATTGCCTTGGGAGGCAGAGCAGGCACAAGGCACCTCCTCCTGGACTGCCCCTCCCCCGGCATTTTCATTCACATGATACAAAGGTCATGCAGCCAAGAGGCACAGTTGTCTGGTGGAAAATTTTGCGTTTCTCATTAGGAACAATAATTCCTTCTGTCTTTTTTTTCCCCATTCAGCTTTCTTCTCTGATTCCTTTTCTGTCTTTTAATTCATCCCTCCTTTCCTGCTGTCTGACTTCCTAGCTGTGTAATTTCTACCAGACCTGGTCATCATTTGCCAGATGGCCCAGACACATCTGTAAAAGAATGTTTTGGAGTTAGCCTTCTATGTGGTAGGCCGTGTGTGTGTGTGTGTGTGTGTGTGTGTGTGTGTGTGTGTGATTTTCTGGTTTTAGTACTGAAGAAGACTGCAGACTATTGTTGAAAGAGGCTGATTTCACTTGCCCACACTGTCTTCTGATTTACTGTGCTGGGTAGTTTCCTATTCTTATTTCCCTGTCTTTTCCTCAACCCCACCCTGATGTTGTCCTGTTGGACACAGTAGGAGTGTATCTGAAAATTGTTGGTTCTTCCTGGGGTTTCTTTCTCTCTATATTGTGGATGGAGGCAAGAGGTGGGTTCCCGGATGCTGCACCTGGTGGCAAGGCTGTGGTCAGAGAACAGAGTGTCACACACAGGATAGAAGGACAGGGGTTTATTCATGAAGGAGGGGAAAGGAATGGAGGATTAGGGAGAGGGGAAAGGGGAGTTGGAGAAGGGAAGTGATCAGCTTTTGTCTCTGCTGCTGGGGCAGAGCCTCCCAGGTATCTTTGCTCTTCCAGCTCAAAGCTTTTGCCTCTTCGGGGGGGCCCTGTGCTTGACTCCCAAAGTCTTGCCTCGAAAAGCACTAGGTCCATGTAGGATATCCAGCATTGTAGAAGTTGGGGTTGGATAGAGGTGGCAGGCAGGTTGAAGTATGATGAAGGCAGGTCGGAGGAAGGCTGAAGGCTAGGCTAAGCAGAGGAGTAAATGGGCCTTGGTTTCTTAAGGAACTGCAAGGACCCAGTGAGCTTATCCTGGATGGTGTTCAGAATGGCTGCTGAACTCTGAGCTGCGGAGTTTATATGGCCTGATAGCCAGCCAATCAGGGGAAAAGGGTTGGATCAGAAATGACCAATCAGGCACCAGGGGGCTTTAGATGCTATCATACTGTGGGTGCCATCTTGGCCCACTCGATGGGAGTGGGGAAAAGTGAGATATCGAGATGTATAGCAAAGGTGGCCTGTTGCTGTCTTGCCCCATAGGATTCCAAGTGGGCTAGATGAGCTCCTGGGGCCGCCCATGTTTGGGGTAATCTCTATTCCCCTGGGAATCCCAACAAAAAGGAGAGGGCTAAGGTGATCATTGGGGAAAGAGAATAGAAGATAATGATAGAGGCAAAGTTGGGTTGGGTTGGGCAAAGTTGGCATAGATCCCATCTGGCTGAATAAAAGAAGATATTCTTCCTCCTTTCCTGTCATCTCCTCATCTTTCTGAAGCTGCACTCTGCTACATTCATGGAACATCACAAGTCCAGCCATCCCATTTTACAGAAAGAAAAGAAGTCCCCAAGGAGAATTAAGTTGCCTAAATTTACCCAGAAATTAGAGTCCAAGGACTCTGCCTCCCATTTCTGTGACATTGCCATTGACACAATTTGTAAGACCTATATATAAAATACAAACTCAATAAACTCAACAAAATTATTTGCTAAATGAAAGAGACTGTGAAAATAAAAGCAACTATATTATTATTGTTAGACACCATCAATTTGGTTCCAACTCATAGCAACCTGATGTACAACAGACAAAATAGTATCCAACACTGTGCCATGCCTCGCACTATGTCAGTGCTTCTCTGTTATTCATAGGGTTTTTTATGACTGAAGAGTGGGCTGCTGGGTCCTTCTCCCAAGCTTCCAGCACCCAGTATTCCCAAGTAGTCTCCCATCCAAGAACTAATCAGCCCAGACCCTGCTTAGCTTCCAAGATCAGACAGGATCAGATGCCAGGGTGGTACAGCTGTAGGCCAACCATATTATTATACAGTGTTATTCCTTGCACTACTCTTCTGCCTTCTTGTGGGAAAAGCTCGTAAATGCAACTTGGGTTGGTGCTGTTACTTGGTAAGCCAAATGAAAATAAATGAGACAAAAAATCTTCTTTGGACAAGAAATGAATAAATAAGAGCCATAAGAGGGAGACTCAAGATGTCAAAATTTCTAGGAGTTCAGGGCTGTGATAATGATCTTGCTAGAATTCATTATCTGAAAATAATGGATTCAGTTTTTGTTAAAATGACAGAACAGTACAGGAGATTTCAGTGTCATTGCACTGAGACACTGGAAAAGGGTTATGAACAAGAGATCCAAAAGAACAAATGAATGCAAAACAGAGAAACTGCTGACAAACCCTGAAGCACAGGAAAGTACATTGAGCTAATTTGGGTTTACTATACTTGCATGAGTGCTAAATGTTTAGCTTTAATTTTGCCAAGATAAGTAGTCTTGTGTGGTGAAATCAACACACAATTAAAGGTCCAGATACAGAGAATTACTTTAGCATCAAATTTGGCTGATTATAACAATAATTTCAAAATTAGAATGTCAAAGATTAATCCAGTAGACCATGCAAATTATTTTCCCACTGAAACAAGAGCAATTTCTTAATACTATTTAAAAGTTTGAATCTAAGATTAAAAATGGGTTCTAATATATGCAAAGACTTGCACCATCAATCACAATTTTTATAAGATGGTTATTGTTATTGCTGTTAGGTTCCATCCTGCAGGTTTTCAGACTCGTGGACATAGAAGGCAGAGTTTCTCATCGTTGGCTTTTTTCCCCCCTGTACTAGGGGTTTTATCTCCTGGCCTCACACATACTTTGCAAGTGCTCTACCATTGAACTGTACCTCCAGACCATTTTTTATGTTTTATCTTGAGACAGGGTTTCACTAAATTACCCAGGCTCCCTCTGGCCTTGAACTCAAGATCCTCCTGGCTCTGCCTTGAGTCTCTGGGATTATGGGTGTGCACCACCACACCCAATGATATTTTGAGATGAATAATACTTTGTTGTGGCAGGCTTCCCTTTGCATTTTAGGCTGGTTAGCAACATTCCTGGACTTTAGCTACTGGATACCAGTAGCAACACACCCCATGACTTTTCCAAACTATAATTGAAAAAAATGTTCTTGTGCATTGCAGAATGTTCCTCGGTAGTCAAAATCATTCCAGACCGAGAACTATTGGTGTAAACACTGAGCCATATTTAAGATGTTTGATCATCAAGGCTGTTGTTGGTAGGTGCTATGGAGTCGGATCTGACTCATAGTGACCCTCATAGGGTTTTCAATGGCTGATTGTTTTGGGATGCTTCTGGAGTGAATAGCCACATCCTTCTCCTGTTTTTGCCATGCTGGGAATTGAACCCAGGTCCTCAGAGAGTGCAAAGCAGCACTCTACTAAATGAGCTAAACCCCAGCCTGCACCAAGGTTAGACAAGTATAATTCAAGTTTCTGACAATATACATGGGATGACAACCTGCCTGCTGATGAATCATGATATTTATGAAAAAGTTTAGCTGCAGTTAGACATCTCTTATGAGGGTAAATCAGTCAGAAATAGAGACTTTCTCCCCTTGATGCAGAACATTAAGCTTATATCCCATATTTGATCCTCCATGGCCAAATAGTCCAGCTTGTAGAAAAGGCCAGAGAATCTGGCTTTTCTCTGCTAATTGTCTCAACATGACAAAACAGATTGCTGCACAATACAAACCAATATCTCTATTTTTGTGTGTGTGTGTGTGGTACTGGGACTCCCAGCATCTAACAACAACAACTGGGGGGTTGATCCCAGGGCCTCGCGCTTGCATGATTTGCAAGTGCTGCAACACTGAGCTGTACCACCAGCCCTTTTTTTTTTTTTTTTTTTTTGTGGTACTGGGGGTTGAACCCAGGGCCTCACACCTGCATGCTCTGCAAGTGCTGGATCAGTGAGCTGTGCCTCCCAGCCCATTTTTTTACTTTTTTTTGAGACAGGGTTCATTAAGTTACGAAGACTGTCTCTGGTCTCGAACTTGTGATCCTCCTGCCTCCGCCTCCCAAGCCGCTGGGATTACAGTAGCCCTTTTTATTTTGAGAGAAGGTCTTGCTAAATTACACAGACTGCCTCAGGGCTTGAATTTGTGATCCCTCTGCCTTCACTTCCCTAGTTGCTGGGATTACAGGCAGGTATGAGCGACTGTGCCCGGCTTCAAACTAATATCTCTTATTTGTAAAGTGTAAAACTCTAGAGTTGATATATTTCTTATTCATCTTGGAAATTACCCACATAGTCATTTAAAAGTATTCTACTGCAACTCTTAACATTTCTTGAGTTTAACTCCATATTGTCTTAGGAAGCATCTGGACCCAAATAAAAAATGCCACCTTACCCAAGTCTGAGAAGTGGGAAAAATAAGAAGCGATCAGAGGAAAAAAGAAATGATACACTTAATAATGAGTGAATGAGAGAGACAGAGAAAATTAGAGAGAGGTATAGAAACAGTGGGAATAGGATGCATAGATAATAAATGAAAATGAAGTAAAAGAAAACAAGAACAATCAAACTGAAGTTTAAACAAGGTCTCAGGCATGAAAGGAGTCTGCACGTGTACGTTGCACACTCTAATATCCATGTCTCTGTAATAAAATCAGTAACTCAAAAGCAGGTGTTAGTCTGTCTGTCTTTCTTCTCTCTCTCTCTCTCTCTCTCTGTCTGTCTGTCCGTCTTTCTTTCTTTCTTTCTTTCTTTCTTTCTTTCTTTCTTTCTTTCTTTCTTTCTTTTTCTTTCTTTCTTATGTGTGTGGTACTGGGGGTTGAACCCAGGACCTTGCACTTGCATGCTTTGCAAGAGCTGTACCACTGACCTGTACCCCCAGCCCATTTTTTAACTTTTTGAGACAGGGTCTTGCTAAATTATGCAAACTGCCTCTAGTTTCGAACTTGCGATCCTGCTGTCTCTGCCTCCCAAGTAGCTGGGATTACAGGTGTGCTTCATTACACCAGGCTGAGATGTTAGTCTTTCTTCAGTCTTGTATCATCTCTATTGAGATGCATCTGCCCTGGTGAAGCCTAGGCTAGCAGAACCAGGCAGTGGTCTTCTGAAAGAGAAGCAAAGAATCCTCTTGGGGGAGATTTCATATGCATAGCATTGAGTATTTACCAAATGCTGTGCTCCCCCTCCAGAAAACTAAACAAATAGAAACAGAAAAAGAATCCCAATAAAAAGGTTAACTATTAATTTACATTGCAATCTATTGCTTTCCCAATCAACAGTTAAATAACTTAATCTTCTCTTTATGCCCTGGAGACATGAAGATGAATGAGACACTTTCACTACCTTTAAGAGGGCCACAGTTCACTGAAATATAAAATGTGTATTATAGCTATGATATTAATCCCTCAGATGAGAGACAGTAGCTGTTCAGTGATGATTTGTATCAAAACAATGTAATTAGATATGACAAAAGACTTAAAATTATGGCATATAGCACTCGTCACAATTGCAAGGGTATGGGAATCAGTCCAGATGCCTGTCAAAAATGATTAGATTAGAAATGTGGTATATATATATATGTACAATGGAATATTATTCACAAGTACAGAAGAATAAAATTATGTCATTTGTAGCAAAATGGATGGAACTGGAGATTATCATTTTAAGTGAAATAATCCAAACTCAAAAAGAGAAATACTGCATGTTCTCACTCTTATGAAGGAGCTAGATTTACCCTAAAGGGGGATGAACACACACACACACGCACACACACACACACACACACACACACACTTGTTATATCTAAGATTGTAAAATATAAAGGAACTCATCAGGAGGGGGCAAGGACTAGCTGGAGGGAGAGGGGGCCAGGATAACTGGGGAGGGGAATAAGGAGGAGTGACATATGGGAGTGAAGAGAGAGAGAGAACAAGTGTACAGTACAGAATGTAATTCTATAAAAACTCTATAATGGCCCTTACTATACTGTGTGCAACTTTAAAAAGTTACTATATACTTCATGAATATGTACAATTATTGCTACATGTAAATCCAAAATTATTTTGATAAAATATTCAAGGAGATGGAAGTATCAATAATCCTGATTTAATGATTGCATTGTATATATGAACTGAATTATTACTCTGTATGCCATAAATATGTATAATTAAAATATGCAATACAAAGACTTAAAAAAATAACTAAATTTAATCTTAAAAATTATGGCATATTAGAAATATGAGAAATATGAGAAATGATTTTTAGCATTTAACAGGAGGAAGGAAAAAACTACTGAGAGCAGAAAAAATAAGACATATGGAGAATTAATTTAATCAAGAGTATGGGCTGTTTTAAGAGTAAATTTGATTGCTCATATTTTTTAAAATAAATTCTACCACTCTGAGGCTTGAAAAATGTGCAGTAATAAATGAAATAAAACCTGTTGGGGAATTTTACTTGTAATGAGAGTTAACAAACATTACCTCTAAACTAAATCCAAATGAATTATAATTTTAGGGATTTTTAAATTTTTTTAAAGACAATGTCATTGTGCCATTTCAGGTTTATTTGAAATCCCTTGTATAGCTCAGCCTTCCCTTTTATGTTTTCAAGTAACCTTCTTCAAGTCTCAATTTCTATCTCTGTGAAAATAAAAATTACCTAACCCACATGGTTGATGAAAGAATAAAATAAGGAAATACTTGTGAAATCCAGTTATGAAAGAGACAGAATACAGCTACAGAAAAGGGAGGAATTAAAATCTGCATTAGTGGACTAAATCACGTACACAATGAAAGCGCAACCAGAAGAAAACCTTCCATCATTTTACACAGCTGAAACAGGTGTCCAAAATTTTCTTACTGCCAGACAGTGGTGCACACCTGTAATCCCCTCCACTTGGGAGATGGAGACAGGAGTGTTGCAAGTTCAACGACAGAGGCAACCTGCATAATTTACCAAGACCCTGACTCAAAATAAAAGTAAAACGTGGGCTGAGGGAACAGCCCAGTGGTATTGCACTTGCAAAGTATGTGTGAGGCCCTGGGTTCAGCCCTCAAGTACTACAAAAGTTTTTTTTCACTACTTTATCAAAATAACTTATTGAATTACTTTTACTTCAAAAGGTAAAAATATATAAGGAAATTTGTTAAATAAAAGAATCTTTTGTGTATATGCATGAAGAATCAGACTAACATGAACATACGTATAAACCAATTGTTAAACTTTGAAAACCATATGGTATTATCTTCTTGATAAATTTTGTTTGCAAAATAATTTATAAAGAAACCTGAAAATGCAGAATGATTTCCTTTAATAAACTTAAGAAGCCACTGAAAATCAACACTTGGATTTAGCTTTGAGGCTGGATACTCTATAACTATAATATATTAGTAATAATGCCTGCAGCCATAGCCCTGTGGCATCGGATCCTGTCAGATCTTGGAAGCTAAGCAGGGTTGGGCCTGGTTAGTACCTGGATGGGAGACCACCTGACAACACCAGAAGCTGTAGGCTTGGGAGAAGGACCTGGCAAACCCCTCCCAAAAATCAATCTGCCATTGAAAACCCTATGCACAGCAGAGAAGCACTGACAATAGTGTTTCCCCTGTTGTACAGAGGGTCGCTATGAGTCGGATACCAACTCGACGGCACCTAACAACAACAACAACTTTTATTAGTAGTATGTCATTGTAAAAGCTTACTTGTATATACTTCAAGCACATTCCAACCCTTTTCCATTTCATAGTAATAGATAAAATCTCTCCCCACAAACCAACACATTTTGGGTATTTTAAATCCATTTAACCCTCCTCTCACCCTGACCTCATGTACCCATGGGAAATGGCCTAGGTTTGGGATTCAACAAACATCTCATCACAGACACCAAGAATAAAACTGTTTCTTGTATAACAGATGGGTAATGGGAGAGTAACTCAAATTTTAAAAAATTAGGAATCAAGGAGTTGAGTCTCCATCCCCAGTTCTGTCACTAACGTTTCTCTCTAGCTCCTGAGGGTCTCCCTTTGGACATGACACGGGCAGCTTGGGACCAGACGATTTATAAGAGCTCTTCTACTGCTATCAGTGTGAGATTCTAGAATTCTGTAATGCACTGTATAGCGAGCCATCAGTCTACCTGTAGAAAGGAAAAAATGGATGTGATAGTATTCTAAGGAGGATAAAGTACAAAGAAGATAAATGAAGTTTAAAGGATTATAGGAAAGTAAATACTTCCATTGTGTCTGATGCTTACCTGTCACCTCTGGACAATGAGTCACTTCAAACTAAATTTGAAAAGAATCCACACTAATATTTAGCTCAAATTAAGGACAAAGGATATAGATAAAAGACTCAAAACTTTGTTGTATGAGAAACAGTTGGAATAGGGATGAGTAGACTTGCAAAACCTGCAGCCATACCACTATGCTGTCCAATCCCTTCAGATCTTGGGAAGCTAAGCAGGGTCGGGCTTGCTTAGTACACACTGCATGGGAGACCGCCTGGGAACACCAAGTGCTGTAGGCTTGGGAGAAGGACCTGGCAACACACTCCCAAAACACAACGAGCCATTGAAAACCCTATGAATAGCAGAGAAGCACTGACAATACTGTTTCGCCTGTTGTACATAGGGTCGATATGAGTTGGACACCAACTGACAGCACCTAACAACAAACTAAGAAAGGCAAGGCAAAGCGTAATAGGAAACCTCTAGACCATCATTTGAGACAATTATTCTTGGTCTTGTGGCATTGTGGAGTAGAAGCACTGGACCAAGTGACAGAAGTTACAGGTCTTGGTGTACTGTGAGCGACTTCCCTGAGACTAATCACTATTTTAAGATAGAATAGAAAACCCCAGAGGAATGTGTTCAAACATGACTCTGACCTCCTAAGAGGGAGATTATATTGAAGGTTCAAGCACTAGAGTGATGTTGAAGTAGATGAGATTTTGTAGGATGGAGCCAATAAGCCTCCATGACTTTAGGAAATACAACTCTTTTCATTGGAAAAGTCTTACAGTTTTCTATCCTGCTTTTTCAGTTCTGGCTAATGTACTCTTAGGCCAGGATTGCCAGCACACTCCCTTTGAATAATTTATGTAATGCAACAGAAGGAAGTGAATAAACATGGCCAAGACCTGAAAGCACAGACGCAGGAACCCATGTTCATAGAGTATTCAGCAGTAAGAGTGTCCACGTATCTGTCTGGCAAGAGTCCTCTCACTTCGTGCTCATGTCCCTCTGAGTTAACATCTGAGGTGGATGTAGTTGAGGTCACAGAGTACCACTGAAAGCTTTAAGTTAAATGTGAAATTTACAACTGACCAGTACCTCCACACATAGAACTGAAACTGGGTATACCTCTTTCAGCAAACATACCACAGTGTACTAAGGAAGAGCAATTTCATTTACAAAAGCTTTGAAGTGCTATTCTTATTTGCTTCATTTGTGTGCTCTCTAGAGGCCAGTTTGAAAACCTTAAAAATATTGAAATTATGGTAAATGTTCTTGAATTAAATATTGCTAAAGGATATTGATATATAAAATATCATCAAAGAATATTTAAAAAAATCTTTATTCAGCCCCCTCCTCTCCAGAATTCTTCCTGTACTTTTTAGTTGGAATGGAGAAGAGCCCCTACTGTCCCCATTGGAGTGGAGTGGGGTGAGTAGCAGTCCAAGGCAAGAGGCGCAGGAGGGGAGGCCAGGGCAGGAGGGGAGGCCAGGGGAGGCCAGGAACGAATGGGAGTCCAGGCTCTAACCTTAGAACACCATGTGGAAACCAGGTGGGTTGGGACATTTTGCTTCCCCTTGTTGTTTGGCTGGAGCATAGTAAGTATTGAAGAAATGTCAGAGAATTTTCTGTTTTCTTATTTGTTATCTGTTATGCCTAACTTGTTCGGGTCCACTGACTAGAGACAGCAATCTTTGGATGGTGGCTTATTTTTTAATTTCCTGGCTGTACCCCTTGGCATTTCTAGGTTGGAGATTTCTCCAGAATCCAGTCTGATATATGCAACTACAGTGGAAGCACAGGGATTTCACTTCTGTGGTCCTCAAGTGCCAAGGTTCCTAGTCAGCCCATCTTCTTTCCCATTTCAGGTTTCTTCCTGTGTTTGTGTGTCATTCTTAAGGGTAGGGCTAGTGAAGAATGACTTTAATTCATTTTTTTAGAAGCAGAAATCTTTATGCAGACCTTAAGTTATCTTTAAATGATTATGACAATGGTGGTGGCAATGATGATTATCAATATTCTTCAGAACAGACTTGATTTCAGAACTCTAGCAGAGCTTTTTTAATCAGTGTTATTGTCAGGTGCTGTTGAGTTGAGTTTGACTCATAGTGACCCTATGTACAACAGAACAAAACACTTCCTGACACTCCACCGTGCCTGGCACATGTTAGTGCTTCTCTGCTATTCATAGGGTTTTCAATGGTGGATTGTTTCGGAAGTGGGTTGCCAGGTCCTTCTCTCTAGCCTGTAGCACCTGGTCTTCCCAGGCAGTCTCCATTCAAGGACTAACCAGGCTGACCCTGCTTACCATCTGAGATCTGATGGGATTGGAGGCCAGGGTGGTATGGCTGTAGGACATGTTACCAGTACCTTACCACAAAAAGCTATCCAGAAGCTTTGCTCATCTCAAATAAAATCTCCAGTCAACTTTACATCACCCTTGTTAAATCACCCCTAAGTATATCAACCCAATTGTTCTTCAATTGATGTCAAGTTAGGAATCTTCTTTCCCACTTCTGCTTGTGAAGCAGCTGTGAAGAAGTTTCAGGATTCTTGCTGAATTACCATCAACTTGTCATTTAACCTTATTATACATCCATAGAGGAGGCTTCTCTGGAACACTGTAATTTAATTCTTCATAAATAAGTAAATATTTGATCAATTTAGTCCTTTCTGTCAATAGGATAGTTAAAGACTTAAGAGGCCACCATAGTGGCACAAACCTGCAATCTCAGCTACCCAGGAAGCTGAGGCAGGAAGATAGCTTGAGCCCTGGAATTCAAGGCCAGGTTGGGCAACATAACAAGACCCAGTCTCAAATAGACAAATATATAAAGAAAAATTCAACCAATATGTTATATATGGGAAAACTACTTAGGATTTGGATTTGGAATAAGAAAAAAAGTGTATATATATATATATATATATATTTTTTTTTTTTTACAGTAATGACTCTTTTTATTGTCCCACATTATGTTGTTGTTAGATGCCGTCAAGTCAGTGTCCTACTCAGAGCAACCCTATGTACAACAGGAGAAACACTATTGTCAGTGCTTCTCTGCTGTTCATAGGGTTTTCAATGGCTGATTGTTTTTAGGGAGTGGGTTGCCAGGTCCCTTTCCCAAGCCTACAGTATCTGGTGTTCCCTGGGAGATCTCCCATCCAGGTACTAACCCGGCCCAACCCTGCTTACCTTCTGAGATCCGACTGGATCTGATGCCGCAGTGCTACGGCTGCAGGCTCCCAGATTATAGTATTCACATAATCAGTACTTCTTAAATTCCAAATTCTCATGTGTGAATATTTAATCTAAAGATTTAAGTGTGAATGCCATTGATATTTGAGTCCTCCTATTTGGTAGAAACTCAATACATGTTTGTTGAATTTGACTCATCAGTTCTCCTAGAACATAAATTTTCACGTATGATTCTTTGCAGAGTTAGATATTTAGAAATACTAAAATATTTTGAAATACCATTCTATGGACTTGATCATAATGTTTTAGGGAAATCTTTTTAATGACGATATCAACCTTGAAGGTTAGTTTATGATTAATCATATCAAGGTGGGTGAAGATACCAAGGGTTGGGAAATTTTGGCTCTAAATTTAACTATTCCACTAACTCTGTAGTGCTCTATGATAGTTAATTCTTTCCTGGTTTCAGTTTCTTCATATGCACACACTCTTGTTTTTCATGTTTTTATTTTTTAAAGTTTTTGCAGTGCTTGGAATCCAACCCAGGGTCTTGTACGTGCTAAGCTAGTGTTCTACCACTGAGCTACATCTCTAGCCCATGTCTTCATTTGTAAAATGAGGTAACTGGGATATATAATATTGCAAGACTCTACTAGATTTAATATATTTTAATATTTAGCAAACTATTTACTCTGATGAGCTGATTCACTAAATGGTACAAAACCATGAGCCTTTCAGCATTTTGCTCCCCAGTTTGGTATTAATAAATCCTGGTAGTCTACCCTCCACTCTAGAAATCATGATATTTAGACACAAAATGATAGGCTTAGGTAATACAAAATGCTAATTATTATTAGAAAAGAAAACTATGTGGAAAATCCTTCTGTACTCATGGAAATGGCATTTTGTATCAGAACTGGTGTTCTAAAGAAAAATTTTTGTTTCATCCCTCAATTTAAAAACTAGCTTCAGTACCTCTCCTTCCCAACTTCAGTGTTAAGGAGAATTTTTTGCTTTCTACACAGTTGTGTGCTCTCCCCTCTAAGATGATGTAAACCAATGGCTAAGATGCAGTTTAATCAAAGACTTCACTATACCTGTAAATCAGGATCAGGATATAAATTACTAATATCAGCTGTTCCCTATGAATGCAGCATGTTATGGGGCGGCTTCCAGGAAAGACTTCTCATTTAAAATATGCTTTTCAGTGTTGTTGTGGTGGTGGTTGTTGTCAACACACGTTGATCTAGCATACCTTGTTCTGGTTCACACAGTACTGTCATTAAACCAGAATAACAAAGGTTTTTCTGTAATGCATGGACTCTTAGGAATAAAACAAGAAAGAAGAAGTTATCCACACTTCTATGATTCTTCTCTAGGGGTTTGTCCAACTACAAAGCATTATCTTTGTCTGTGATAACAGTGATCTTTTCCTATTGTGTGATATCTGCAGCATCATTTGAAAATGCAATTTTTCCACAAGCTCATTCTTCTTTGTTGTCTATCTTAGTGTATTGTCAATGTTGAGATACTTTTTACAAGCTTCTAGGCAGTAATATTTAATGAAGCTGTTTTTGCTGAAATGCTGTTTTTTAAATTTTTGTTGTTAGGTGCCATATAGTCCTGTCCAACTCATAGTGACCCTCATAGTTTTTTCAAAGTCTGATTGTTTCGGGATTGCCTTGAGAGTAGATTGCCACATCCTTCTCCAATTTTTGCAGTGCTGGGACTCGAACCCAAGACCTCAGAGACTGCAAAGCAGCACTCTACCAACTGAGCTAAATTCCAGCCCATTTTTTAAATAGTTACATGATTTTTAGGTTTAGTATTTGTTACCATTCCTATGTCTACTATTGTTGTTAGGTGTTGTTGCATCAGATCTGACTCACAGCGACCCTATGCACAATAGAAGGAAACACTACCTGACACTGTGCCATGCCCAGCACTGTATCGGTGCTTCTGGTTATTCATAGGGTTTTCCATGACTGACAGTTTCAAGAGTAAGCTTCCAGGTCCTATGCTCAAGCCTACAGCATTCAGTATTCCCAGGTTGTCTCCTATCCAAAGACTAACCAGGCCCAACCCTGCTTAGCTTCTGAGATCTGACAGGATCAGACACCAGAGTGGTACTATCGACATCTGTACTATTAGACTTTAGGAAATATGTGTGTGTGTGTGTGTGTGTGTGTGTGTGTGTGTATTTGGTAAAATAGACCTATGGCAATACATTGTAATGGGACAAAAGTTGCAAATTGAATAAAAGTAAACAACTTTGTGCAAAAATACACAGTATACAAGATTAAATACACTTGATAACTAAGTTGTGGCTCTCTGAAACACCCAGTGGAATCCAGTGAACAGTTTGTGTGACCTTAAGAATGACATAATTATCAAGAACATAGTGATATTGCTATGAAAATCATAATGAGATCTACATTTTGAATGTGTGAAATATCCCTGAACCAAGTCATTTTTAAGTCTGAAATTGTTGGAGTCAATGCAATAAGCCACATATGATTGGTGTATCTTGGGAAACACTAGCCTAGAGAAATGAATGAGATTATGTTTTATGACCTCGAGTAAGTTGTAAAAGGACTCTGTGCTTCTTTCTCTCATTTGAAAAGAGAGGGTAAGTCATGGTGGCATTGTGAAGATTTCATTAGAAAATACAAGTTATGTATTTAGAATTGCACTTGCTTGTAGAGAGCACTCAGTAAATAATAATTGTTGCTGATGTTACCATTATTACCATTATGATTTCTCTAGTGGGCTGTCTATCAACTATTATCCTGCCAGTTGCTATTTTCAAATCTCATCTCTTAGTTTTTAATTTTTTTTTTCAGTACTGGGTTTGTTGAACTCAGAACTTTGCATTTTCTAGGCAAGTGCTGTACCACTGAGCCACACCCCCAGCCTCTTTCAACTTTTTGAGACAGGATCTTGCTAAATTGCACAGGCTGCCTCTGACATCAAACTTGCAATGCTCCTGCCACAGGCTCCTGAGTCTCTGAGATTATAAGTGTGTACCATGGCACCTGACTCTAAATTTTTAATTTTGTAGCATGAGATTAACTCTGCCCTATTGCCATTTAAGAGCTTGATTATAAAACAATAAGGCTGATCCCATAGGCCATTACCAATGATGTTAACTTTTATTGAAACTTAGATTCCCTTTCTGTAAAATGGGTACTGCTAATATTTATTATACTTATGGAACAAGTTCGCAATTAAGACTATGGAAAATATATTGAATATGTTTAAGTTATCTACAAATGTCATGTAAACTGGCAGGGTGATGCACATCGTAATCCCACTGAATAAGGAGGCAGACAGTAGGATGGCCAGGTCAAAGACAGAGGCAGCCTGTGAAACTTATTAACACCCTGAATCAAAATAAAAAGGAAAATATAAGAAGGAGATCAAAACACTTATGTAAAAATAAGATCATGCATGTCTCATACATGTGAGGATTTGCATCATTTATAAAATTATTTTACTTTTTATAATTACTTTGTCTACACTAATAAAATATATATTTTTATTTTTTTAACCACATTAAGTTGCTTATTTTTACTTTAACAATGATAATACCCAAATGAACCATAAGGTTTAATATTTCCTAAAGTATTTTTCCAAATGCTCCTACTTTATGTAAATCAGATGTGGGTAGTATACACATAAAAGAATGTATGTAGCTTCTTTTTGTCCTTGAAATGTTTAAGGCCTCTGACCTCTTTTAATAATTTCCAGACCCATGAATGCCTTATCCTTGGGGGCCAGGGCAGAGGTAAAAGCTATTGCTTAAAACTCCACTTGGAGCAGGAATAGTTTGATAAGGCCAATGGTTAGGATATTACAGCTTCTTATTTTGAATTCCTGTGATTACATCAGCTCCCTAAGATTGTCTAGTGATTTGTGGGAAATCTAACAATAAGAATTGGACCTTCAAGGAAGACTTTCTAAATATGATATAGGAGGCAGAAAAAAAAAAAAAAGAGAATGTGAATCTTCTCTGGGTTTCTGAGTAGGCCCATAGTATGTTTAAGTGAGGGAGTTAGGGTTTGATTCAGTTGGTTGAGTGGTGCTCTGTGCTCTCTGAGGCTCTGGGTTCCATCCCTGGCACTGTAAAAATGGAAACATTCTTGAAGCAATCAGCCATCAAAAGCTCTGTGAATAGCAGAGAAATACTGACACAGTGCCAAGCATGGCCCAGGGTCAGAGAGTGTTGTGTACATAGGGTAGCTATGAATCTGACCCTAGTGGAGGGCACCTAACAACAACAACAACGTAGTAAGTAGGGGTCCCATTACTTTTCAATGGCAATATGTATGATCATAGGTTTTGTGTGTGTGCTTGTATGTGTATGTGTAGCCTATTTGTTGGTGGGTGTGAGTCATTCTCTTATTGGCCTCTTTACTGAGCTATATGTGAGAAGCCAGCACCATTATTTCTGATTTTCAAGTGTATAGGAAGAATCTGTGTTGGGAAACTCAGAGCATTTCCTTTCTCCAAGGCAGGCAGCATGTCAGTGAGTGTCAGCAAGTGCATGATATATTCCAGTACTTGGCTTCCTGAACTAGCCTCCTTGCTTTAGAATAGTGAAAAGTACAGTGGGAATTAAAATAATCACCTCAGCTTTGCAGGACTGCTTTGAAATTTGTGAAACACTTCAACTTAGATGTTTTCACTTCCTCATGAGAGCCCTGTGAGGACCTGAGATTCAATGACTTGTCCAGTCGGAGGCCGAGTGTGGCAGAGCTGTGATTCACTAGAGGATTTTAGACTGCAGACCAGTGTTCTTACCAAAATGTCACAGCTGCCATTTGTTTAGATTTGAAGTACTGTGAAGACACAAGGCTACAAAATCAAATAGACTTCCACTTGAAGGATCTTGTGATACTGCTTTTATATGTCTATTTTTTCTGATATGTGGTATTTCCAAGTCAAAGAGATTACAATTCTAGGTACAGAATGCCATATATTGTATGATTACATATATATGAAATTTCCAGAATGGGCAATATAGAAAGACAGAAAATATATGTTCTTCTAGGGGCAAGATTTGAGTGGGGCAAGATGTTTGAAAGTCATGGCTAATAGGTGTAGTTTTTTGTTGTTGTTGTTGTTGTTAGGTGCCATCAAGTTTTGTCTGACTTATAGCGAACCTTATAGGGTTTTCAATGGCTGATTGTTTGGGGATTGCCTTGGGAGTGGATTGCCACATCCTTCTCCCGTTTTTGCGGTGCTGGGAATTGAACTCGGGACCTCAGAGACTGTAGAGCAGCACTCTACCAACTGAGCTAAATCCCAGCTCAGTTTCATTTGAGGGGATGAAAATGAAAATTGGATTGTAATGATGATTGCAGAAATCTCCAAATATGCTAGACTTTGAATTGGGCATCATAGATAGGTGAATTGTTCTAAGCAAAGTAAATGATGTTTTGAGACCTGCTGGCCTTGTTGGGTGTTTGTCCTCACTGCTCTATGACAGGCATAGGAGGAACGGGGTGTACGAATCCTGTTTCCAGCCAGAAGATAGCCCAGGTGGCTAGCCCAGGAAATGTGGCATCAGCCAAAAGCTTTTCCATCTGAGGGGGCATCCCTACCTCCCTCTTCCTGCTCTGGGTCCCTGGATAATATTCACGATTTCCATTAGTGGAAATGCAGTGGTATGGAGCTAGGCCTGTTTGTGTGGTTTTGGTGTATATATATATATATATATATATGTGTGTGTGTGTGTGTGTGTGTGTGTGTGTGTGTCATTTGTAAACCTTCTGTTCATGCTCTGTGTAAGCACTGATATACAGTGCTGGATTTCATTCTCTGATCTGGCAAAGGCCTACGTGATCTTCAGACTCTGAAGTAGGACATTGACAGAGATGGCTTACGATTACATGTGACATTGCTGTTCTAGTTGCTGCCTTTTTGGTGTATTTATTGGCTTTTATTTTTATGTAAAGAGTGAAATTATGACTTTTTTTTGTTTGTTTTTTAGTTTTGGCCTAAGTTGGCGTAGTCTCATGAACTTTACCATTTCTTATTGTTGCTCTGTATGGCATCCATGAGAGAAAGTTGAATTTAAATCTCTGCTCTTGAATTTTTGGATGAAATGTTTTATTCTTTTATATTGAGGAATTATAAGCAAAATGTTGAACATTGAATCATTTTTTGTTGATGATGATATGGGTCCATTGCTTAACATTTTAAGGAGTTTTCCTTTATGTTTTCAGACTGAGATCATTTGACCTTGAGATACAATTCAGGTTCAGATTCTTATGTCCAGCTGTGTAATGCTGGACAAGTTGTTTGATATCTCAATACTCAGTTTTATAATCTATAAAATGAACATCATAATAAGCTTCAGTTTCCCTGACTGTAAAATAGGCAGTTTCTAGGAGTGCTAGGAAAATTAACTGAGCTGATTTATATAAAGTGCTTATAACTGACAAGGCATAAGCAAGAAGCACATGGAGACTTTTCTGTTAAAACTAGTGGATGTCATTTTGGAAAATCTTGGCTCTATTTCTCTTAGCAAGGTTTTGAACTTGTTATATTGATTATATTTGACCTGGCTGTAGAATTCCCTTTATATAACAACTTAATCATAGGTAAATTTGGATAATCATCCTGGTGGTACCCTTTCTAGACTGTGGACCAATTGGTTTACATAGTTAGGTCTGATGATTTTCTTCTGGGAGAGTAACATAGTGTACTTACTCTCCTTGGCAGTGTTATTTAGAGGGCATTTCTTTATATTGGCTATGTTAGGTGCTTTGCAAATTACAAAGTACTATATACATGTGTCTTCATATTATTCCAGCTTTGCTAGTTCCTCTTTGTGGTTGGGCAGAATGTGAAAGGTACCCGATACCCACTGTTGTTTGTATATTGTACTCAGGCACAGCCAAATTGTTACATCAGGGCTATGAACTTGAGTCAGCCTTTCTAAGGGCACCATTGTCCCAATGCTTATGGAACTGTGCCTAAGTTCTGTGGAAATTACAGGGAAAATGTGAATCAGCGGGCTGTTTTACTTGGTTGCTAAATTTAGCTCACTGTTTCATAAATCAGGACAAACTTGTCAGGAATGGTTCTTGTTGC
This sequence comes from Pedetes capensis, assembly GCA_007922755.1. NCBI lineage: Eukaryota > Metazoa > Chordata > Mammalia > Rodentia > Pedetidae > Pedetes > Pedetes capensis. The sequence continues at coordinate 35,273 of VMDO01015701.1, forward strand.
CACCAGCAACCATGGTCATAGAATTGAAGGACATCAGATACACAAGAGAAACAGAAAATCACTTCCTAAAGCATGCTTTCTGCAAGAATCCCAAGGCTAGTTATAGTGCTGAAGAAAGCTAAATAGGAACTGTAGCTTGAAGCTTGGGATTTCCTGCTTGTAATTCAAAACGGATGTAGATACATACATGAAGATGTGGTCCAAGATTTTGCTTCCCTGGATGGAAGGAATAGCATCTGTACTGGGTTGCTGGTTAGTGTCATTTCAATGTGTATAATTCCATAAATCCAGTCAATAGAAAAAAGATAAATTTTCTGGGCAGTTCATTCTCAAATCTGGTTACACAGTATGTCAGATTGTTAGCCCTTTCTCTGTATCAATGTTTATGAAATTATTAGGATTAATCAAAATTAGTTTATGCTACACAGCACCATTTTTGTTCTTGGAAGTAGATGTGATACTGGTGAAATGATGTTAATTTTGGAAAAGGAAATCTAATTGACTTCACTGGAACTTTTCAGTGAACCATATAAACTAAAGTTGAATATGGTAAGTTTTGCAAAACTTAGAAGCCATAAGCTTTTGAATTATTTTCAGTGTAGTTGGTACTAATTCTTGTGACAATGATATCAATAAAAGTAGACAAATACTGCAAATTGTAATGATCACCATTTTCAGTCCCATCTTCTGTGAGTTCTCGCCAGTCCATTCACAGAATTCCCCACTCTTCCTTGATGATTTATAGCTCATCATCGTCCTTACTTTTTGTCCACTCCAGCTACTAGCCTCTGTAAATTCAACAGCCATAAGGATGTTGCTTCAAAAGTTTCCTTAGATTGTCTCCAATTTCTTTATCTGATTTTGCCCTTACTAGTCATATGGCATCTCAGAACTTCCCTCAGTTCTCTGCAGCCGTATTATATTACCTTTCTGTCCAAACCAACCCGATGGCCTGCCTGGTTTGCTATTCTCTTGGATACAGGCATAATGCCCTTTGTGTTGCAGTAAAGATTGACTATCACTTGTTCCCTACCTTTGAGTATTATAAAGCTTTACGGTGCTCAGCCCCTGTCCACTGAACACCGTAGACAAATGACACACAGCCATGCCTCTCTGCTCTACTACATATCATCATTGTGCAGTCACAGGGCTTTATAGAATTTCTCAGTGGTTTTCTGTTGTTTTATATTTTTTCTCAGAGTTGATGGTCAGAATCACTTATAGTCCTCAATCCTGTAATCCTTCATCCTCTGCATGACTTTATGTCCCACACTACTAAAGTAAGCTTGAATAAGGGATAGGATGTCAGGTAGGATGTTGGGAAAGGAGAAGAGAGGGCACGTATCTGAGACCCTAAGCATATGAAATTAATAAGTGTACTTTTTATATATAGGCAGGTAAAGGTAAAAGTACAGGACAGGGATCAGAATTGGCTCTGAGATTTAGAGCTCGGGGGTTGATGTGTTGTGGTTCCATGAACAAAAACAAGAACTACAGGAGAGGATGTAGATTAGGGGGGAGGAATGTGATTTTCTCTTGCCTCTTCTGTTCTTCATTGCCATCTATAAAAGACTAATTATTTGTGCTTAATTGCCTTAAATAGAACAGAAAAAAAATAAGCTTGAAATGAATGAGCTTTCAGAATAATAGGTCACATACCAGAGAGACTAAAAAGAGTTCAGGTCCTGCTTCCAGAAAGGATAATCCTCTTAATAAATCTGGTCTAAACTCTCTAATGTTAGATAACTAGAATACCATTCTGCCGTTGGGAATATGCCACAAGTCCCTTCCATTTCTTATTTTAAAAAATAGCCATTTAAGTGAGATGTAGCTTTTAATGAAACTCTTCTCTAGATTTTGTGCCTTGCCTTAAAAACCAGCTATTTGGACAACTGACTGTCCTCGGAGAGTTTTGATTCTTAGCAAGTTAAAGCTTGGCAGAGTTGGTAATAGAGAGACAGGTGGCACTGGAGTAACCATAGTATCAACCATTTGCCCTGAGTATCTTTGTGGCTTGTCTTTTATCTCAGTGGAAACAATTTCTTTTTGATATAGACATTATGTGGTTGAGACTTATTAGAAGACACTTTTAGTCTCAAACATGGCCCCACATCCTTAGTGACACAATAGAACCTGGGATACATGTTGTACCTGTCTTAATATATCAGGTTACACTCTCTCTGCCCACCCCTATTTTATTCTCACTACTTGAGGGGTGAACCCAGCATCACACATTCTTTGCAAGTGCTCTACCACTGGGTTGCACCCCTAGCCCCTTTTCTACTTTTTATCTTGAGTCAGGGTCTAAGTTATGCAAGCTGCCTCTAACCTCAAACTTGCGATCCTCCTGCCTCTGCCTCCTGAGTCACTGGGATTCCAGGCATGTGTCACTGTGCCTGGCCATTCTCCACCCTTTTTACAGTTTTCTTTAATATCCCAGCTTCTTTGTTTTCAACCTTCTCCATATTGCAGGGATGTCAAAACCCAGGAAACAGATCTTGAGTTCCCAGCACATCTTGTCTTCTATGCTGTAAGTATGCGGTTTTCCTTTGCCAGTTCATGTATTCTTTAAAAACTGCACTTGCCAGCATTCTTTTTGAGATATTCTTTTCTTGTTTTAAATTTTGTTATTGATTGATGGATTAATTGATTGATTGTGGAACTGGGGGGTTTGAACGCAGGCCTCATACATAACATTGCAAGTGCTCTACCATGGGGTTGTACTCCCAGTCCATTTTTCATTTTTGACTTTTAAGTCAGGGTCTCATTATATTATGCAGGCTGCTTCTGGCCTTGAGCCCCTGATCCTCCTGTCTCTGCCTCCTGAGTCACTGGGATTACCAGTGTGCACTACAGCATTCATCTCTTTTCAGAATTTTCCAAGTAACCAATTTGTTAGGGGTCTGGACAGTCACATTTTTCTTTTTAAATTTGATTGGTATTTTTTAAAGAGGATTTTTTTTTGCATAAAATATATATAATGTTACTAAAATATCTATTTGCAGACATTAAGATATACCTTTTCCTAATTGTCATTCTGCTATATCTATGTCAAAATAACACTTCTTTTCTTTGTTTAGACTGAGAAAGAGCCCGGGACACCCTATAGTATTATTTCAGTAACAATAAATTTGGGAGAAGGTTGGAGTAGAGAATATGTGTTCATTAAAATAAGTTACTGTTGCTGGGCGCCATGGGAATCCCAGCAGCTCCAGAGTGAGGCAGGCGAATCATGAGTTTGAGGATAGAAGTAGCCTGTGCACCTTACTGAAGCCCTGTCTCAAAACAAAAAGTAAAAATAAAAAAGGGGCTGGAGGTGCAGCTCTGTGGTGGAGTCCTGGCCTAGCATGTATGAGGCACTGGATTTATTCCCCAGCACTACCTCCAAAATGAAAATTTGTACCAAAGCCAGCACATAATTTTTGGATTACCTGCTGTCTTATAGTCCTCTTCATTAGCTTCTGTATTTACACATGTTGTGTACTAAATCAGACAGAAGCCCTGTCACTGTGGTGTAGAAACAGTGCTGGCTTAGCTTGCTTGGTCATCCTTTGGGATAGAGGTTGTTGTTGTTGTTAGGTGCTGTGGAGTCAGTGTCCAACTCATAGCGACCCTGCGTACAACAGAAACACTATTGTCAGTGCTTCTCTGCTATTCATAGGGTTTTCAATGGCTGATTGTTTTTTGGGAGTCAGTTGCCAGGTCCTTCTCCCAAGCCCACAGCACCTGGTGTTTCCAGGTGGTCTTCCATCCAGGTACCAACCCCGCCTGACTCTGCTTAGCTTCTGAGATCTGACGGGATCAGACGCAGCGGTGGTTCAGCTGCAGGCTGGGGTGGAGGTGGCAGACACATGTCTGGGTATTAGAATTAGTACATGAGAAGGATTGTAATAGCACTGATGAGATGTAGGTCACTCTGGGTGTGTCCAGGAAAACTGAGAAACAGATGTCAAAGTTATATCTTCAAATGAATGAAAGGTCTAGGAAGAAACAGCAGAGGGTCCTCCAGGAAAGAAGAATGATGACTTGGAGATGTTCAAGTGCTCAGTGAGGAATTCTCCCAGGTATATAACTATTTTCTGAAATAATAGGTGTTAAAGATTTTTGAGTCTAAAATGTACTCAGTATGGACTATAAAAATTGTGTCTACAAAATGTTCACCTTTCTGTAGAGATTAATATTTTGTCTTCATGAAGCTTTTTACTCAGTATATTTATTTAGTGCCTGTGATCTGGTGGACCCCAACAGGAAGAAAAAAAGAGAAATGAAAGGAAATGAAAGAAATGTCCAATCTGCTTGAGAACACAGCTATGCTGATTTAGTTATGAAGCACATTTGGCCTGATGCTTAGTGAGGAGTAAAAGACGGGCACAGAGGAGGGAGCCCCGGGGAAGCCTTACTTACAAGCCCTGGATAAATCCACCTAGAAAGAAGATTCATTGACCAGATTTTTTCCACTTTATGACACAGACACCCAACCACAAGTTCTTTACGTCACCAACCACTGAGACTTTGCCAGGCCCAGAACGTCTCCCTGACAAAGGCCCCATTCATCATTTCTTCACTCTGTGACTGAAATGTGATGTGGTATCAGGCAATACTAGCTAAATATAGGGTCAAAACCCTAAATTACTCAAGGGTGGTGACTTTGTGGTATCCAAATTTTTTTGTGAGTTTTTTAAAGATACCACAAATAGGATACCCATCATGTCCTGCCCACACTGTTATGACTCCATGGATTTGGGAAGCAGCAACAAGACAAGCAGCTCTTGTCTCCCAGGTTCTGACCTGCTTCCTCACAGGTACCTCAAATGCCTCCATGACTAATTCCTATAAATGCTGCATTCTTGCTCTGACAAAATACACAAGGTGAAGACGTGGAGGATGGGGTATAAGGGAAGCATTGGTGACCACCCACTGGGATAGGGACAGACCACCCAGTTCTGCATCTGGCTTAGAGGGCAGGAGCAGAAGGTCACAAGGAAAAGAGATTAAACATTTCTTAATAATTCAGCCTCAGGGCATGGTGGCCCATCCTGTGCTGCCCATGTTTCAAAAGACTACTTTGAAATTTTTAATGAACTTTAACTCATGCTTCTCTCAGTTGGAAGCTTGCTTAGTTGTTTTGTGTGAATGATGGTGGCCCTAGGAGATAAAACAGAAAGCTGGAGTGGGGCATGTCAATGCGCAGCTCACACTGTCTGCCTGGGAGCTGCAGGGGCCTCAGTGAAGACCTTCCAATACAACTAAGTGTGTTTCTTACTCCCTCAAGCGAGTGTAAGTGTGGGAAAGTTGAAGGTGGTGTAGGTGTCACACATAGCTTGTTCCCTGGGTGGAAAGAGTTTCCTTCATTCGTGAATATCCTCAAGTATTATAGAAATTGCTTTCTTGGTTGTCGTATGTGTAAAAATGCTGTCTAAAAATTTTGATTTTAATAAAAAATTAAGCTGATTTTTTTTAAAATGAGAAAGTCAAGATCAGGAATCTTTCTTTTCAATATTTCACATTCTCATGAGTACATAGCTATATTCTAGAAAGAAGAAAACAAGACCCATTTACCTTTGTTCTGATTTGGTCTCACATGTTCTGTTAATTTTTACCCTAACAATGAATTTATCAAGTACAAGTCATGAATAAGGTATGAAGTTAGAGTCAGTTTTTATCTTTATATCCCCAACTGTGACTCATTTCAGTGACAATCTAATCACAAGAGAGATCCACGTTTTCTTTGAGCATAAGTGGTGCAAAGGGACTTCCCACCCACTATGTTCTTACCAAGATACTATTAGACATGCTAATATTCTGAGAAAATAACATTTTAGTGATTTAAATTTTTAGAGGGTATGCTCATTTTAAAGGCCTAAGAAAGAACTCCTTTAAAGAAAGCTTTAATTTTTACAATTGTCACTATGGAAGACTGTATCTATTAAAATAAAGATTATTTCCATATGTTCCATATGGGATTTTACGTATGGCCTCTGTTAAACTTACCTTGAATAAAGTCAAATTGAACATGTAACATGCAATTTGGATAAGAAAAGCATTCATAATATAATTTAAGTGTTGAGAGATCAGAAAATTGTTGTTGTTGTTAGGTGCCGTTGAGTCGAGTCCGACTCATAGCGACCCTCATAGGGTTTTCAATGACTGATTGTTTCAGCATTGCCTTGGGAGTGGATTGCCACCTCCTTCTCCCATTTTGCAGTGCTGGGAATAGTCGCTTTTAATAGCACTTGCCTACCACGTGTGTGGCCCTGGGTTCAATGCCCCCAGTACTGCAAAAGAAAGAAAGGTTGAAAACTCAGATAAATGCCTTTATTTCTAATGTTTGTCAATATATGAATTATAACAAGATGTCTTTCAGATTAGTTATGTATAAAAGTATGAATAATCAACTCTGCTTTTAGGATAGACAATTTCTGTCTTGAAGTCTTCTTTCTTCCACTTTCCTGCACTTTCTTCCCACTCATCTCCTATCCAAGAATTGTCCTCAAAAACAAAATCAACAAAACCAAACAAAAATTGGGATTATTATAGAATTTTATAAATTTGGCACTACTGCTCTATTTTTCATCAAATATTAGGTTCCTTCAATCCACTATGATCTTTAATTTGCATTGAAGAACCAAGTAGATGGATGACATTCTTTTCTTAAAGATATTATATTAAAATAGATAATATGACTAAATAAAGAGCAGTGACAGAATTTGTAAAGCATTTTTACAGAGTTAAATTCAGACTACTGTAGTATATGCAGAGCAAGAATTTGTTCTTGGTGATGGCATTTGTAAGATGACCTTAACTGAGTCTGGACAGAACAAAGAGTAGGAGCTTACAGAGTTGGCCAGACAGAGTAAATAGCATGGATTATCATTTAAAGATTGTGAATTTATTAGCTACTTGTCAATAAGGCAAATGACTTGTGGCTTATTTTCCATAATAAATCAAATCTTCCTTGTAAGTTCCCATCCTGCTGGGTAAAGTGGGCTAAGTGCTGAGCTGTGGACAGAGACTTCCCAATTAATAACGTCTCATTCCCTTTTTGTTGTGTCTGTTTTGAGTGACTCAATCTTTTGGAGAAAATGATGTCTTCCAGATTTCCTCTTTCTTCCTATGCCCTTTTCCAAGATAGTGTCTCAATATTTTAAAGAGTTTGATTTGATTGTAGTAAGAGAGACGATTCACTCGGATTGTCAGGGAATCCTCTAGATCTTGGTCTCTGGGCTGTTATTCCTTAAAGTATTTGGTTGTGCTTGACCTCTAAGAGTCAAGAGTCAAGATTTACAATTTTTCTAGTAGTAACCATTCACAAAATAGTTTTCATACAGTGAATACTCACTGCATGACCTCAGACTTCTACACAGCCAATTTTGAGGTTTGTTTTGTGTAGCAGTTTTGGATCCCTGTCTAGCTGGATGCAGGCTGAGAAATCTAAAAGGACAGGCCCAAGTCAGGAGGTTGAAGGAAGCGCTGGGTTTCTAGAGCCCGAAGCTGCTCACAGGAGCCTCTCAGGGAAGCAGACACCTCATGCTGTGGTCTTTGGTGTCCTTCACAGATAGAAATAGTTTTTTCTACAGAAGTTCTACCTAGGCTGTGTATCTTCTTTGCTCAAGCCTTCAGTGACATGACTTAGAAGACCCCATGAGAGGTAACCAGATGCCTAAATAGGACATTAACTTTGGAGAATAAAAGGAGACAATGGGTCGAAGATGAACTGGGAAGATTAGAATCAAACAGATTTGGTTTAAATGTGGAAGATGAATAGTTCAAGTTGACCTCAGCATCTATTCCTTAGGTTATGGAGTAGTTAGTGGTCCATAGTTCAGGTGACCTCAACATCTCTTCCTTACATTATGGAATAGTTATTGGTGCCATAGATCAAAGTAATGTGTTGGGGAGAATTTAGTGAGGTCAGTTTGGGTAATGCATGAAATGTAATAGCATTGCAAAGAATGTTTCTTTATCTAATATCATATTCTCGTTTGTCTTTGCTTATCCATTGACAAATTTTACCCTAGAAATTCAAGAATTCAAGAGTTAGACTGTTGAGTGTTATTAGTTATATAAATTACTAGAAATGTAAAAAGTGTGGATTTTGAAATTTGAGAGCCAAGTAAGTTAAGGAGGGTATCATCAAGAAAGTAAAAGGATACCATATTTTATGATGTAGTTAATGAATACGGGAGGAAATCATAAACATATTAAATATAACAATAATAATTTATAAGTCAATTTTTGCATGAAATTGGCACTTTTCTGTGCGTTTTCTAATCTGTTTCAAACAATGGGTTAAATATAATTGCTACTGAACAGTCAATTATAAACTTCAAAAGGGAAAAATATATAATCAGTTCCAATTAGAGTAACAATTTTAAAGAATTATTTATTTCCAAGGAACATATTTAATCTAGCAGATGGTGTAAAGCTGCACATAGTTGTAAAGCTTGTGCAAGTACATGTCAAGCAATTAGGAAATCAATCATTTTCCTGCTGGCTGCATTTCCCTTCCCTATTCAGTAGTTTGCATATTTGACCGCATGTATCCCGAGAGTTGTAGCTTCTCAGGAAGTTAGCTATCTTTAAGTCTGACTGTATCAACAAACCTAGACATGTCACTCTTTTGACCTTCTTGGTTAACATCATCCTTATGCTAAAAGTCCTTAGGTTAACATCATCCTTATGCTAAAAGTCCTTAAAGACATCAGATGATTATATCCTTAGAGATAATGCTGGACAACAGAAAGAGAATTGCTTTTTAGCCCCTTTTCCTCTCTTGGATTTACTCTGTCGCTGAGCAAAGCCACAGTTCTTCTCTGGGCCTCAGTGTTACGTCTCTGAAATGGGTTTCACAAAGAACAATACAAGAATAAACCAATGTCTACCCTCTCAGCAGCCTGCAGCCATACCACTGTGGCATCTGATCCTGTCAGATCTCAGAAGCTAAGCAGATACCAGCCTGGTTAATACTTGAATGGGAGAACGCCTGGGAACCCCATGTGCTATAGGCTTGGGAGAAGGATCCCAAAACTGACTCCTCCGCAAAACAATCAGCCATTGAATACCCTATGAATAGCAGAGAAACACTGACAATAGTGTTTCATCTGTTGTACATAGGTAGGGTTTCTATGAGTTGGACACCTACTCCTAACAACAACAATTTCTTCAACAAAGGACCTTAGGCCAAAATTGCATATAATCAATGGTCTTGTTTTTTCACTGAAAGCTTCATAATTAGTTATTGTTGTTGTTCTAACACTCATTAAAAGTTTGGAAAGAAGAATTGCCCTTAGATAAAGTGCCATGAGTTTTATATACACTTTCTTACAGGTGTAATCCCCTACTAAAAGTGATAATAGTCCTTTATACAAGTCGAAGAGACTGTGAATAAAAAGATCAAGTCAGAAAATGGTGTCATGGTCTGATGTGCTTCAGAGTTTGTATATTTTGCTTGCTTCACATTGTTTCAGTACAAGAATAATTAAGAAATGGGATAAAACCTTTTTATATAGTTGTTATTTATATGTACTGAAGGTGCCAAACTATGTGTACATGCTTTAAGAGATGTTATCTAAGTATTACTTTTTGAATTGAATTATGGTAGTAATGTATAACATGACATTCATTGAAAAGATGCCATTAATCAAATGAATGCTAGTGTCACCAAGCATATGTTGTTGTTGTTAGGTGCCATCTAGTCAATATCCGACTCATAGCGACCCTCATAAGGTTTTCAATGGCTGACTGTTTCAGAATTGCCTTGAGAGTGGATTGTCAGCCCCTTCTCCCATTTTTGCAGTGCTGGGAATTGAACTCAGGGTCTCAGAGACTGCAGTGCAGCGCTCTACCCACTGAGCTAAATCCCAGACCATATGACACATTCTTAAAACAGCAAAATGGAAAGTCTTTGTCCCAAGATATATACACGTATTTGACACCCTCTTTATATATAATTGTGTTTTATTTTACATTTAATATTGATAAGCTTTTGAAATTCAAACCCCCTTGCCAGAGTAACAATTATCATTTATCACCCATGATCTTTCATTTATTAAATCATTAGGAATGCCAGCATCTTCACTTTTATAGTCTCCAGGGTTAGGACTCTTTCCCTTTTAAATATACTTTTAGGTCTTATGAATAATGTGAGTTAAAACTAAGGCACGTCTACCAAGAGATAGTGAACATTGGGGCAATTTTATGAATAATTTAGGGATAAGAGAATGTTTGTTCACTATTTAAAATGATGGCAGAAGTTTCTTAAAAAGTCAGTAGATTGTCATCCATACCCCTTCTGTTAGGAGAGATCCACCTTCCTGTTTTGAACCTTGTTCACCACAAAAGCATTGAAGAAGCTTTGGGCAGGGTAAAGGAAGTGACTGATGAGGAATTATTTAGGGAAATCTGGCTCTATACATAATATACACAATCAAATTATTTGAGTCCTAACTTCATGAGTAGATCCAAATCCTGATTCTGCCCTTTAATACCTATTTCACCTTAGCTAAAGAATATACCACCCTTCACATCACCCTACATGTCTGTCAGCTTGTTGTGCTGTGGGGGCTGGCTTGTTGCTATAATGCTGAAAGCTATGCCACCAGTATTTCAGATACCAGCAGGGACACCCATGGTTGACTGGTTTAAGCTTAGCTTCCAGCCTAGGAGAGACTAGGAAGACCTGGAAGCCCTCTCCAAAAACAATTAGCCACTGAAAACCCTATAATAGTAGAGAAGCACTGTAAAATATAATGCCAGAAAATGAGCCCCAGGCTGAAAGGCATTCTAGAAATCATTACGGAAGAGGTGCCTCCTCAAAGTAGAGTTGGCCTTAATGATGAGAATAGAGTAAATCCCCTGAACCTCCTTTTGCTGATCTGGCATGACTCAAAGTTAGAACTGCAACAAGGGGCTGAAACAGAAGATCACATGCATGACACAGTGTTAAGTAGTGTTTCTTTCTATTGTACATAAGGTTGCTATGAGTGGTTGACAGCACCTAACAACAGCAAGCAATATATCACCCTTCATATTACCTTCTTATGCTAACTCCTGTTGCTTTGAGAAATATGCTTGGATTTCATTTTTTTTTTATAAGAATGAGCATGGGGCACACTGAATTGGCTCTTAATCTAATAATTGTTATCATAATGAAAACATACATATCCCCATTTTAAAATCCAACCAAGTTTGTTGTTATTGTTTGTTTGCTCAGTTTAAACAAGCATTGGTTTTAACAAGGCTACCAGCCCACAGAGAGCCTGGGTCCAGATTCTACTTAATGGAGCTGAGGGTGGCTCTTAGGTGCAATTAACAAAGAGGAGAGAAAAAAGTTTGTTGTCCATCTGAAATGTCTCTGAGAGGCTATGCATGTTTTGAGGATGAATTATGTATCTATGAGTGTTTAGGGAATTCTTATTCTAAGTTAATTTTAGAAAGAACTTTTATTTAGAGCTGTCTTTATGCCTGTGATAGGGTAGGCACAACGATAATTACACAGTTTTTGAATGGTGGAATCCTTTGATGACAGATGTAATTTCTACCCCTTAATTTTTCCCCAGTTAAAAGATTACCATTTGAAGATCTTTTGAAAATGGTTTGATCCTTTTTGCACATGAAGAATTTTTTTTTTAGCCTTCAGGAGATTTATATAAGCTGTAGATTTTAGTCTCAAAGAACATACTGGGGAACTGAGTCCTTTTCCTTATCCAAAATAAAAAAGGTGTGGATTTTTCTCCTTTGATGTATGTGAAGCCTAACCTCTGCCCTAACACTTTGAATGGCTTCAGGGTTTCCTGTTGCTAGTACTTTACCAGAGCTTCCAGACCCTTTCTTTGCATTTCTTGTAAAATACATAAGATGTTTTGCATTTCTCAGGCCAGATGTGGTTTTGGGTAAGTTATGCTGAAGGAACAAAACTGCATGCTATTTTCATAATTAGATCTTCAAGATTTTAAAAAATCAATTTTAATGTTAGAAAATAACCTGGACAGCAATGTTAGCTGCTTGGTTGGTACAGACAGGCTCCATGATCCTCTGTTATGGGATTCTGGTTATATATATAGTCATTAACCTAAACTTGGAGCATTATCTGTTGTTTTTGTTAGGTGCCATCAAGTCGGTGTTCAACTCACAGCAACCCTGTGTATGACAGGTGAAACACTATTGTCGTGCTTGTCTGCTATTCATAGGGTTTTCAGTGGCTGATTGTTCTTTGGGAGTGGGTTGCCAGGTCCTTCTCCCAAGCCAAAGTACCTGGTGTTTCCAGGTGGTCTCTCATCCAAGTACTAATGGGCTGGACCCTGCCTACCTTCAGAGATCTAACAGGTTTGGATGTCAGTGCTATGGCTGCAGGCTGCAGGCCATAGCCTCTTCAATGCTTTTGTGGTAAACAAGGTTCAAAACAGGAAGGTGGATCTCTCCTAACAGAAGGGGTATGGATGACAATCTACTGACTTTTTAAGAAACTTCTGCTATCATTTTAAATAATGAACAAAAAGCATTCTCTTATCCCTAAATTATTCATAAAATTGCCCCAATGTTCTCTACCTCTTGGTAGACGTGTCTTAGTTTTAACTCACATTATTTTTTATTTTTTATTTATTTATTTTTTTGCGGTATTTATTTTTTGCGGTATTTTATTTTTTGCGGTATTTATTTTTTTGGGTTGAACCCAGGGCCTCGCGCCTGCATGCTCTGCAAGTGCTGGACCACTGAGCTGCACCTCAGCCCATTTTTTTTTTTTTTTTACTTTTTTTGAGACAGGGTCTTGCTAAATTACGCAGACTGCCTCTGGTCTCGAACATGCGATCCTCCCGCCTCCGCCTCCCGAGCCGCTGGGATTACAGGCGTGCGCCACCACGCCCGGCAAACTCACATTATTCATAAGACCTAAAAGTATATTTAAAAGGGAAAGAGTCCTAACCCTGGAGACTATAAAAGTGAAGATGCTGGCATTCCTAATGATTTAATAAATGAAAGATCATGGGTGATAAAGTGATAATTGTTACTCTGGCAAGGGGGTTTGAATTTCAAAAGCTTATCAATATTAAATGTAAAATAAAACACAATTATATATAAAGAGGGTGTCAAATGTGTGTATATATCTTGGGACAAAGACTTTCCATTTTGCTGTTTTAAGAATGTGTCATATGCTTGGTTACAGTAGCATTCACTTGATTAATGGCATCTTTTGAATGAATGTCATGTTACACTTTACTATCATAATTCAATTCAAGGATATCCACATTAACCAAAATGCAATTATCATGAAATTTCAATTTTGGTTAAAAAGTTAAGTTGTGTATATAATTTCTCCCTAAATGTGGTTCCCTATTTTTAGTTAGTGGTGGTAATCATCCTTTTTGAACATTACTCTATGGAAAGTACCATGCTAAGAAAATCACCTTTATCAATTCATTTTTCTTTTTTTTGATAAGAGTCCTGAGGTGGTGGTTGTTAGGTGCCCTGGAGTCAGGTCCAACTCATAGCGACTGTCATAGGGTTTTTAATGGCTGATTGCTTCAGGAGTGGATTGCCCCATCCTTCTCCCATTATTGTGGTGCTGGGGATTAAATCCAGGTCCTCAGAGAATGTGTGCAACAGTTTACCAATCTTTCTTAATAGATGCTGAAATCTGACTACCTTGTACATATTCATGGAATTAGGACAAGGCAAATGCAGGACTTGCATGCAGGTTCATCTCAAAGCTAGGTCAATGTTTGAACCACATTTATTCTCTTCAGCTGAATACCCTAAGTGTGTTGTCTCAGGAAGTCTCAACAATTTAGAACTTTCTGTGCTCCATGAATTGTACTTTTGTTAGGACCAGTGGCTGGATATTCTCCTGCCCCAGCCACTTCAGCTTCTCTGCATTTCACATTAATTATATTATTTATTTCATGTTCTAAAATAGAAGAGATTTAAAATAAATTTGCCATTTAAAGATTTTGAGGATGATACTGGAATGCAAGGAAATAATGCCTGGGGCTGGCATGGAAATAATGCTAGCAGGTGCTTCACAGTGTCTGTGATAGACGAGAATGGTCGCCTTCCAAAAGACTTACTTGTTCCTTCATGCCTGAGGAGGAGAAAATAGCCAGAGTAAATGGTAGTACACTTTTAGGAATGCCTCATTCCCTTAAAAAAATTTGAAGACACTTTCCCCTTTTTATCTAAAATCACTTTTTCTTCCATTTATGTTCAATTTCAAGTGGTATAAATATATACAATTTAATATCGAAAGCCTTTTCATTAGAGCCACTTACTTTGGGGTCAATGGTAACATAAAGTTATGGATTTTGTATCTTAATTATATATCAAAATAAGAAAAATAACCTGAAGAAATCTTGAATATTTCTGCCTACTTAAATTTATAACAATATGTCTATTTATCTTTAGTCTTCCATGTGTCAAAATACTTTGTCTACTTACCTTATAGTAATAATAAATGCTATCACAAAGTGTAGGTAACTGAATTATTTGTGTCAGATTATTTGATGATTTTATAGCTTTACAAAAATATAGGTATATTTATGCTTTTCTTATTATGTGGATGGAGAACTAATGAATAGAAATACCTATTGTTTGCTCAGAGTCACCTCAGCATCAGATAATCTAGCTGGGTGAGAATATCTGCCAGAGCTGCTCACATAAGCATGGTGATCTATGCCCTGAGTTTCTTTTGAAGTAAATTATTATCTGTGTAGAAAACAAACATCAGCACGTTCTATTTAATTAAGAGGTTCTAAGGGGTGAGTCCAAGGGATGGCAAGGCTGTTATTTTCATTCTTTCCCCTCATTTCTCCAACACAGATGTTGCCTTGATAAGTGTTTGTTGTTGCTGATGCTTTTATTATTTGCCCTTTGAATTCACAGAGACCACCTACAGCAGGGGCTAGAAACATCACTCAAATCTGCTTCTCTCCCAGCTTTATGAATAAAATTAGATGTTGAGTGACCATCTGGGTACAGTAAGATTAAGACCAAAATGCTTATCATGACCCGAGTGTCCTTCAAATGATGTGCATTTGCTTGTGTTGTAGCCCCACTGCCCACCAATCATGGTATCTTATTCTCCAGCTCCAGTCAAAATACTGGGATTGCCTGAGGGCATCATGTTTAC
>VMDO01015702.1:0-50274 GCA_007922755.1 Pedetes capensis
GCCCAGTACCCCATGGTTTGAAACTTTAATCATGGATATCAGAATCATGGTATTTATTAATTTGTGACTTACACTCTTTCTCTTTTCCATCCTAACCTTAAACGTTCCTATTCGAACCAAGTGTTGTGTCTCCTACTACAACATTTGACTCAGTCACAGGTGTCTGTGTTTCTTTACTGAGTGTTTTGATCTTCACACAGTACATGGAAAACTTTTGGTTTAGAATAAATAATGACCATCACTTGAATTTTCATATTTACTCTTTTTAAACAGTAGCCTTTCACGTTTGTAAAACGAGATGAAAAGTGGTGGCTTCTCACGGAGTGTGGCCTTTTGTTTTAGAGAATTGAGGAGCTGGAGGATTATCATGGACATGTTCTTACTGGTGAGCAAAGTGATCTTAGAAGACAAATGGCCCTCTTGCAAGAAAGGCTTATGATGGAAAGAGTAAGTGGTGCATTTTTCACATTGAAAAGTAAGGGTCGACTTAAGCATTAGATATTTTGTTTGCTGAAATATGTATGACGCTAACCTAAATCCCAAACACGCCTTTAATATCTCCTTTCGTGTTACAGCGACAGGCAGAGATGGACTGCATTCGAGCGTATCTTCTGTCCCTGTTACTCTGATACCACGTTCACGAAAGGAGCTCCACCTAAGTGATACGATACCATCATATAATTTGTTGTATGAATCTAAGGTGGCTCCTCACAGATGCCGGTTCAATGATTATGTCTTCTTTGTTCACTTCTTTGTTAAGTGCCAGAATCCCTTTTTGTTGAAAGTGAAATGAAACCTAAAGAGTTATGTGACAGCAGGAACTCCAAAGCTCTATATAAGAAGCTTGCCGGCCTTTGGTAGTAATGGGGACTTTTTCTCCTTAACGCTGCCAATTATCTCTTAGCAATAAAGATGACTGAATTTTAAGTGTGGTCTCAGTGTGTCAGCATCACTCTCCAAAGTCAGCAAGCACAAGTACAGAAGGTCACATTGTCCCTCCTTAAGGAAAACGCGGAAGGCCAAATCTCTGTTATGTACACACTTCAGTGAAATCTTACTAAATTAGAGAACCTATTCAAATGAAACTAAAATTTCTAGGGAAATACATTCTATAGAGTTACAAACATTATTAAGAGTAATACTGAAGTGTGCTGCAGCGTAAATTAATTGCCATAAACTATTAAAACAATGGACTAACATATATGAGTATCAGCTGTGAAACATGGATTTGTGAATGACATTTTCACAACACTAACACCACCAACAACAACATCAACAAAACCATGATGTCATGTAGTTGATTTTGGCCCACTATTAAAAGACACCTCCCCTAAGTTTTGATTACAAGTATTTTGTTAACATTTACACACTCTTAGTTACCTATGGTTTAGGTATTTCATAGTTTCCGATTGAAACAAATTACACACAACCCTTTTTTATTTAAAGAAGACAAAGATCAACATAGAAACTAAGGGAGAGCCTGTGAAATTGGAATTTTGGGAAGGGGTCAATGGCTAGACAAGAGGAGGTGGGGCAGAGATCAGGGACGGAGAATTAGAGGTGAAAATAGGCTGAAATACAGACCTTTCCAGTCTCACAAAACTTCTTTCCAATATTTCTCTCCCTGGCCTTTTCCCTGGTTTTCTTTAGCAAAGTATGTGATAGGTTTTCACCAATGATTCAAAGGTCCCTCTCTGAGGATCACTGTATAAACCTTTTGTCTTCAGTATTGTGTTTTAAAATTCTTGCTGCCATACCCTTTCGTATTCTAACTTCTGCCTCCTCAACTTTATTTATTCTTTTTTTTTTTTTCTATTTTTGTGGTACTAGGAGTTCAACCCAGGGCCTCCCGCCTGCATGCTTTGCAAGTGCTGGACCAATGAGCTGTGCCCCAGCCCATTTTTTTACTTTTTTGATACAGGGTCTCCCTAAGTTACACAGATTGACTCTGGTCTTGAACTTGTGATCCTCCCACCTCCGCCCCCCCATCCCCCCCAAGCCACTGGGATTACAGGCATGCATCACCGTGCCCGGTTGCCTCCTCAACTTTGAAGGACCTCTGGACTGCTTGGATCCTCCTTACACACAGCCCTTAAAACTCTGGACTGCTTGAATCCTCACACACAGCTCTTGAAACTGTCCAGGTTAAAGTGAGGATAATCTTAAAGTAAAACTCATTAGTGTCCCTTCTGTTCCCTTACCTAACAAAGACCATGGACCAAGCTCTGGCAATGTCTGTTGTCCAAAGTCTGACAAGCAATGCTTCTTAAATTCTACCTATGTTTCTGCTTTTGCCTGCGGCTATACCACTGTGGCGTCCAATCCAGTCAGATATGGGAAGCGAAGCAGAGTCAGAGCTGCTTAATGTGTGGACAGGAGACCACCTGGGAGCACCAGGTGCTGTAGTCTTGTTAGAAGGACCTGGCAACCCACTCCCAAAAATCAATCAGCCATTGAAAACCCTATAAGTAGCAGAAAAGCATGACAGTGTTTCCTCTGTTGTACATAGGGTCGCTATGAGTCAGACACCCATTGAAAAGCACCTAACAACAGGATTTAGCTCAGTTGTTAGAGCACTGCTGTGCACTCTTGAGGTCCCGGGTTCTATTCCCAGCACTGCAAAAATGGGAGAAGGGTGTGGCAATCCACTCCCAAGGCAATCCTGAAACAACCATTTAAAACTCTACGAGTGTCGCTATGAGTTGGACAGGACTCCATGGCACCTAACGACAACAGCAATTTTTCCACTTACTTAAGTGAGATGATAAATCCCTTCTCTGATACTTTATCACAGCTGAAGGTGGAAGTGACACTATATCTTGCTATTATTTGAACTTATTTCCTCCTATATTTGAGGTGTATAGTAGATAGTCCAATAAATAAATTTAAAATTTCCTTCTTTTCTAGTCTTTTAATCTCTATCTTTTGACTGGTCCTGCATATATACTCTATATAATTATATATGTATTTGAAGTCACCCCTACTATTTTCATCTTTTGTTTCTCTGTTGAAATATAAGTTTTTTTCCTTTATGGCAAATGATGGTGGGGTACAGAGTAATACAGCATTGGTTTTTTCCATTATGTACACATTATATCAATTTTGGTTACACTTTTATTATCATACAAGATTTATGATAGGTTTTCACTAATATGCAGCAAAACTCTAATGCATCTTTGGATTATATTCCCCTATTTTTCAAATGTATTCATGAAGTTGTGTTGTTTGCATTGAGATTAGCCTCTTCCTCTTTATCCTTCTACATTGATAATCCATCCCGCCTTGCTCAATCTTCCCTTCCCTTTGCAAGTTCCCTCGCTCCTTCCTTCTACTCTTTGTTGTCCCTTCCTTGTTAAGTTTAATTTTGCATTTTTATATATCAATTTATGCATAGGAGTTTTTCTTCATTTACATAAGATTCAGCTCCCACATATGAGTGAGAACATATGGTATTTCTCTTTTTGAGCTTGTGTTCATTTGCTTAAGATGATGTTCTCCATTTCCATCCTTTTTGCTGCAAATGACATTAATTCCTTTTCATGAATTCTGAGTAGCATTACCTTGTGAATATATACCATCAATTTTTTAAAAATCTATTCTTCTATTGATGTGTACCTTGGTTGGTTCCATATCCTTTTTATTGTGAAAAGTGCTGTATTGAATATGGAGATGCAGGTGTCTGTGGTTTGATGACTTGTCTCCCTTTGGGTGTACTCCCGTCAGTGGTACACCTGGGTTGTTTGCAAGTTCTATGTTTAGTTTTCTGAGGTATCTCCATCTTGATTTCCAAATTGGATGAACTAATTTACATTGACACCAACAGTGTAAAAGGGTTCCTTTTACTCCGCAACCTCGGCAGCGGTTGTTATTTTCTGTTTTGTTGAACTTGGCCATTCTACAGAAGTTATGTGGACTCTCAGAGTTGTTTTGATTAGCATTTCCCTAAAGGATAGGGATGGGGCTGGGGTTTAGCTCAGTTGGTAGAGAGTAGCTCTGCACTCTCTGAAGACCAGGGTCCAATCCTCAGCATCACAAAGATGGGAACAGGACGTGGCAATCCACTCCCAAAGCAATCCTGAAATAATCAGCCATTGAAAACCCTATGAGGGTTGCTATGAGATGGACCCTGAATCGATGGCACCTAACAACAACTTCTAGGGATATTGAGTGTTTTTTTCATGAGGCACAAAGAATTAAAAGTGAGAATGATGTTTTTCCACTTTTGACACCAAGTAGTTATCGTAGATATCTGTAATTATCTCTTGGTAAATATGTACTGTTGTTGTGAGGTGCTGTTGAGTTGGTATCTGACTCATAGCGACCCTCATAGGGTTTTCAATGGCTGACTGTTTTGGGATTGCCTTGGGAGTGGATTGCCAGGTCCTTCTCCCATTTTTGCGGTGCTGGGAATTGAACTCGGGACCTCAGAGACTGCAGCGCAGCGCCCTACCTACTGAGCTAAATCCCAGCCCAAATATGTACTAGATGGTACACATTGATAGTATTAAATTTTCATCCCTATGAGAAATGATCATGTTGGATTGAGAAGAATATGGTCTTCAGCCTCTAGACATCACATAGTCATTCCAGATGTCTTTCATTGTTGCTCCTTAACTAGTTTTCCTTGGAACACCTTGACATGTAAAAGTAAGTCATTAATTCAATCAGAAAAAAGAACTTATATTTGTGAAAAATGCTTCCATTTGATTTCTTATTGTAGTTGTAGCTACTTGTATCTCTACTTGCATGTAGGCATAATTCATTATTGCATGAATAAATGGGAGTTTAATGTTGATTTAAAGAATTGAGTTTTAGATTCTTGGGTCCTATCAGTTATTCTAGTCATCATGAGTTCTCTCTTCTTAACTCATTTCCTAGGTCACTCCAGGTAGGGATAGTGTGGTCCCACTATCCAATAAGAAATAAGACTACAATTGATAAGAATAAAATATTTCATTTGTCATACTACATTATTTTATTCTAATTATCACCAGTTACATTTAGTTGCTTAGATAGATTCCACAAAATATGTGTGGGTGCTGATTCGTTATTCAAATAAGAGCTAAGATTTGGGGAAAGTGTGTTTTCCACTTACTGTCTTCACGTGTTTATTCTGGTTTTCTAGTGTTTTCTGGTTAACTGGTATCATAGAAACAAAGACTTCTCTTAATACTAGTTGAATAATCCAAAAGGAAAGAAAGCTTCAGAGTTTGAAAGCACGCCATTTGTTTTGCTTCCTACCTTCCATTATCTACTGTACTTATATTCATTTCTTTCTATTAAGATTATGAATAGGGAACTCTGATTGTCAAATGTGCTGACATACCAAACTTAAATCAGATTTGACAAGAATGTTTTTTTCAATGCATGGATTCAACCATTTTTAAAAATTTTGCCTCACAAGTTAGTCACATTGGAACCAGTCGTAGGCGTAGTACTAACACATCATTTCAAACAAAAATAAGAAGCAAGATTTGACAAATATGCATTTTCCATTAGTTATATTTAGTACATATCCAGGTATCCAGTATGTATCCAGTTATCTCGAGCAATATCTGGCTAACTACTGATCTGGGTACCAGCATTACCTCTAATGCTCACGCTACTACAATAAGAGGTAGGAATTTAGAGTTGAGAATTGATGGGGTTGTGGACAGGCCGAGATGCTGCTGGGTAGCTTTGGTCCAGATGAGAGGCCAGTCTCCATCATGGACAAGGGCTGGGGCAGATGCAGGAGCATGTACTCACCAGCCTCAGAGGGTGGTGGAGGTTCACCTGACAGAAGCCCCTGAGGAAAAAGGGAAGGAACAGAAGGGCCCTGCTCCGATTGCCACCCTGCAAAATAAATTTCCGCAAAGCCAGCTGCTTTCATTTTCTCTTCTCTTTCTTGAGGTACCCATCACTCGTAATAGTCTAGAATTGATGTATATAAAACCATCAAATATGATATGAGGTATAAATTTACAAATACAAGGCCTCACATTACATGACGTGACAGGGCAAAAATCACCGATAGAAAAGACATTCATAAATGTGCATTTTCAATGTACAATGAAGGCTTTGGCTTATTATGTGCCCATGGGGATGTGGGCATGGCTGGCTATGAGCCTGGTGCTGTTCCCCAGTTCCCTGGAGATATCCATCCTAAGGCACTGGCTTTTTTTCAGCCCACACCCCTTGACAGGATCCTAGTCCTCGTTCTCCATGGGGACACAGAGCACGGTGCTGCTCACAAGATGATGACAAGGTGGGACAACACTGTGTCCCAGGTTCAGGCTCTCACAGAATCCCTTCCACAGGCTCTTACCTCATAGGGAATGTGTTTTTAAAATGAACTTAAAAATGGCCAACAAAACTGGGCACGGGGTCCCATGCCTTTAATTCCATCAATTTAGGAGGCCGAGGCAGGAGGCTTACCAATTCAAAGCCAGAGCAGCCTGTGTAACTTACCAAGATGCTGACTCAAAAAAAAAAAAAAAAAACCAACCAAACAAACAAAAAGATGGACTGGCGGTTGCGGCCTCAGTGGTAGAGCACTTGCAAAAGTATGTGAGAGGTCGTGCGTTCAACCCCCAAGTACTGCTGGGAAAATAATTAATTAATATAAATAAAAATTAAAACATCCAGCCAACGCTGCACTCTAAAAATCCACTAAAAACCTAGACATTTTTGTGCCCCAAACTGTGGACGTGCTGGTTCACCATCCTCAGGACCAAGCTTTTGTTTAATTGTAACTTATTGTTATTTTTATTAACTAATCCAGGTGGAAAGTTGTGGAGCTCTAGGATGGCCTGGGCCCAAAGATTCAGAAAGGCAGTTTCCAGCAGCCCTAGGCTTGCTGTGGGAAGGGACCATGCTGCCATTTTTTCATCATTCCATAGGATGTGACTGCCTTGGCCAACCCTGTGCAGAAGGGCCAGGGTTGAGTTAGAATGTGTGTGTTGCCACATTCTCCCTCTCCTGCCCACCCAGCTCTGCATCTGAATTGTGGATCATGCAAAAGAATCTGCAGCCATAGTTATTTGACTATATTCTGACTGAGGGATTCCAGTACAAAGACAGGCCATTGTTACACATTACATAAAAGAAAATGGATCATTTATGCCCAAAAAGAAAAGAGCTGAAAATTGAATGTTTCTCCTCTGGGTTCAGTATGTTTTCCCAGATCTTCCTGGTATTATTTACCTAGGTAGAAATACATATTTCTAGTATTTATGCTTTCATTTTTAAAATAAACTGTATCTGAATAGATTGTATACTTTAGGTTTAGCTCCGTTCATAGAGAGCTGCTCTGTGAGGTGTGAGGCCCTGGATTTCCAGCTCTGCAAAATACACCCAGATCCACAAAAATGCTAGGAGGACCCAGCATCCCACTCCTCAAAAGATAAACCCTTGAAAACCCTATGAATAGTGGAGAAGCACTGACAACAGAGCTGGGCATGGCACAGTATCGGCGAGTGTTTCCTTTTCTTGTGCATAGGGTTGCTGTGAGCTGGACCTGAGTCCATGGCATCTAATAACAAACAACAACAACAAAGGAACTTCCAGTTATCTATATACTATATTCTCATCTTGAAGAGGAATAATGTTAGATTTCAGAAGTGTATTTAATTCTGAATATCTCTAGTTTTCTCTAGTTATCTAATTGCCCAGATATACAGTTTATATATAATTAACTTATACAAATAAGTTATAGGAAATTACCATTAATATATCTATACTGGGTGCCAAAACATATACACCTTTTAAGAGATGCTATTTATATGTCACTTTTCAACATTAAATTGAATTATGGTAGCAATGTGTAGCAAGATATTTGTTTAAAAGATGGCGTTCATTGAATGAATACCATTGCCACCATGTGACAGGCAAGGCAGTCAAAGAAAATGGAAGAAGTACAGTTGTCATTTGAGTAGTGCAAGACCACTTGGAAGTGATGTTTGAAATTTGAGAACATGGTGGAAGTACAACAAAGAAGGCGTGAGTATGCCACAGAACCTCCAACATGTTTAAAATGTGCACACACTCATGATAAGTTTGAGATGCATGGTACTGTATGGGATATGCAAAAGGGAAGATCCAGGAGGCCTCGCACAGCAACAAGTCCTGCTTCTTCTGTCATGGTAACCACTTTGAGCACCTCTTGTAATTGCAGAAGTCAAACGTGACTTGTATTCATTTCCTTTATCAGTATATATGAGTAGTACAGTTTTAATAGAGCTTTGCCCCTTCTTAAAACTTGTATACATTTTTACCCACATATACATACATACATACATACATACATACATACATACATACATATGTACCAAACTACAGATAGAGAGGTTACCTCCCTTTTGGTTCAACTACTTAGTATATCTCTATATAACTCTATTTAATTGTTACTGTGGTACTCTATTTAACCCTACTAATTGTTATCGGTATTACTAATTCACCATTCCTACAAAACACAAGCTACAGAATCGGGAAGTGTTTCAATCTGCTGTACATAGGGTCGCTATGAGTTGGACCTGACTCAATGGGACCTAACAACAACAACACAACAGAGTAATTCAGAATTGAGAATGTAGTTACATACACTGGCATCAAATATTTATTCTAGCTATGTCTTCTTCATATTAGTGAACAAGTTACATATGTTCCACTGCTCATTGTGTGTAATGGATTAGTACTCATCGGTACTAACCCATTACTGCCACAATAAATGAGTTTTGAGTTTGATTTTTCACATTCCTTGCTTTAACTGATCATGGGATATCTAGGTATCTCTGTTTAAATATCATCTCAGTGTTATGGTTTGAATGTGAGATGTCCCCCATAGGGTCATATAAATGCTTTCTGACTAGCTGGTGATGCTATGTTGGGAGGTGGTAGAAACTTTAGGAGACAGGGCCCAGTTGTAGGAAGTAGGTCACTGGATTATATCTGGCCCCTGGTCCCTTCCTCTCTCTCTGCTTCCTGTATGTCATGGTGTGAGCTGCTCCACCATGCCCTGCTCACCATGCTTGACTGAAACCTCTGAAATCGTAAGCTAAATAAATCTTTCCCCTTTTTCAATTCTTTGTGCCAGGCATCCTGTCACAACAATGAGAAAGCTCACCAACACACTCAGTAAATGTAGTTACCTAGAGTTGTCTACAATATTCCTAAGAAATAAGTATTTAGAATCCAAAGGAATATGCTTTACAACTTCCTGTATTCGAGTTTTTCCCCTAGAAAAATCTAGATAGTAAAGTTCTAATTCAATGCTTCTAAAAGATACGTGAATTAAGAGTTGAAAGTATGTGTATTTCAACTTTCTGTGTTCAACAGTTTTTCTAGGATCATGCAAGTCCACTACACTAGGTAGATTCTTCTAACTATTTAAACTCCATACACATTATTTCAAAATAATGCATGAAGGCCAGGTGCGGTGGTGCATGCCTGCAATTCCAGCAACTCGGGAGACAGAGGCAGGAGGATCACAAGTTCGAGACCAGAGGCAGTCTGTGTAATTTAGTGAGACCTTGTCTCAAAAAGTAAAAAAAAAAAAAAAAAATGGTCCGGGGTTGCAGCTAAGTGGTACAACACTTGCCAATCATGCAAGTTACGGGCCCTCCTAGTACCACAAAACTCCTAGTACCACACACACACACACACACACACACACACACACAAATGCATAAAATGTCAGTGTTGAGAAGTATAGATTTTCTATGTCCTGGCTTCTTCTTACTACTTCTAGTTAACTAGTCACCTGGAAAACAATAGCTTCCAATTATACTGATTGATATTTTCCACAAGAGATTATAAATCTGAGTTGAGAAGAATTGTTGTTGTTGTTGTTAGGTGTCATCGAGTCGGTATCCGACTCATAGCGACCAGCATAGGGTTTTCAATGGTTGAGTGCTTCGGGATTGCCTTGGGAGTGGATTGCCAGGCCCTTCTCCCATTTTTGTGGTGCTGGGAATTGAACTCGGGGCCTCAGAAACTGCAGCGCAGCACTCTACCCACTGAGCTAAATCCCAGCCCAATTTCGTGATTTCTTTCCATTTTCTTCAACTTTCAGGGTAGTTCTAGTTTCCTTTAGGACACTACTTAGATAATTACCACTAGATTTCTATGGCAAGAATTCATTATTACTAGAAGAGAATCATTATAAGTGAGAAAAGTTTGTTTTCCACCTCTTGATACCAAATAGTCTTCTCTACTTAGCTACTTACCTGGGTGCTATGTTTGAATTTGTCCTGCAAAAGTTTGTGTTGGAAACTTACTCCTGAAGGTCAAATGCTGTTGGGGATTTTTAAAAGCTCATGACAGCTTGAGGGGCTGACCCCTAGTTGACCCCAGGGCCTCATCTTGCTCACTCAAACCAGCCCCTCCCATCGAGTGAGTAAAGATGTCGCCTGGTCAGCCTGACCTGCCCTAACCACCCTAAATTTGATTGGCTCCCCTCAGCATTTCCAGTAAATAACTGTCCCCACCTGGCAGATATGTCAGTTTACCTGCTGTACCTGTCAGGTGTGTGTCCTGATTGGCTTATCCCAGTCACATGCCCCCTCCGGGACCCTATATAAACAGGGCTCCCGGGCCCCTCCAACCCACTGCTCCTCACCTTTCTGACTGTCCCTCAACCGTCACCTGATCCCCATCACCTGGACCAGCGCTCCCAACTCCAGTGAGATCTGCAAGCAAGCTGGCGTGATCAAGACTAGGGGCTCCCGAAGTGCGGAAGGATTCAAGCAACACACGAAGAGCCTCCCAATTCCTCCCATCCTTGGGAAGGAGGGAGGCAGAGAAGGTGAGCTGCGAGAGGCAAGACCAACTGACCTCCACGGAACATCAGCAGCTGTAGCTGTGCCTCTAAGGCTGAGCTGTTCCAGCACTCCAGCATGGAATGCTGCAGGCTTAGAGCCAGCACTTAAAGAGCCCTTAGAGCTCTGCACTTATAAGGGTCCCTAGCTTGTTGCACACCACCAGGGGAGCACCCAATAAACTTTACCTTCCTTGTTTCACCTATTGAAGGTCTCCCAAAGTCCTTCATTGGCGCCACCGGCCATTACCAACCCGGTCTTATGAGTCCCCGATACTCACGGGGTGTTGTAGGTGAGGCTCTATTCCTAGCCGGGCTAGAGCCAAAACCGCAACAAAATGCCCATAGTAATTGGCGATGGGGTCTTTGGCAGATAATTAGGACTAGATGAGATCATGACGGTTGGGCCCCCATGATGGTCTTAATGATTTTATAAGAAAAGTAAGAGAGAACCATGCTAGCATGCTTGCTCTGTCTTGACCAATGATACAACAAGATGGCTTTCACCTGGTGGTGGTGCCATGTTCTTCACTTCCCATATTGCAGAATCATGAGCTAAGTATGCCTCTATTATTTATAAATTACCCAGTCTGTGGTATGTAGTTACAGCCACAGAAAATGGACTAGGATACTAGGTAACACCACCATTCATCTACTGCACTAATTATTCCAAAAATAACTACTGTAGAGTTGAAGACATCATGATTCAATGCCCCAAGTTTCAGATAGTTA
This sequence comes from Pedetes capensis, assembly GCA_007922755.1. NCBI lineage: Eukaryota > Metazoa > Chordata > Mammalia > Rodentia > Pedetidae > Pedetes > Pedetes capensis. Next base: position 11,528 of record VMDO01015702.1, read on the forward strand.
TTCCGCTTATCTATATTTGTCACTGTCTAACAATCCAGGAAAACGAGTTGTGTGGAGCTAACCCATTATGGACTGGGATTCAGCTCATTTGGTAGAGCAATGCTGTGCAGTCTCTGAGGTCCCGGGTTCACTCCCCAGCACCACCAAAATGGGAGAAGGACATGGCAATCCACTCCTGAGGCAATCCTGAAACAATCTGCCATTGAAAACCCTGTGAGGGTAGCAATGACTTGGATTCGACTTGACAGCACCTAACAAAAACAATCTTCCATTTATTCAATAAGAAAAAGATGTAATATTTTAAAAAGCATATTATGTTCCACTCCCTGGCTTCCATGATTTTTGCTAGTTAGCACTTGTTTGCTAGGTACTTAAATTTCTCTATCTCTCTATAGTAATAATTAATCATTTCAACAACAAATGGTACTAAAATGATGAGTAGGAAATAACTTTTACATCCAGGTTGCTTTCAAGTATTTATTAGAGTTATCACTAATTATCTTAGCTTTACTGATTTCCTAGGTATCCATAGGCATGTATCGTACTTACACATTACCAAAAAAGGTATAAGGCTATAACTGAGAAAAACTAGTATGTCATCTGTTGAACTTTACTCAGTTATTCAGATTATCTCCAGCATGCACAGTTAACTACTTAGCTAGGCCTCACAATTTAAGTAGAGTTTTAATTCATTGTTCAAACAAGAATTGAGCATTTGTAGTTGATAAGAATGCATTTCCCACCTCTTCTCTTCACATGTATAATTCTAGTTATTCATACTCACTCCTACCTAATTAGTTTCTAGGGCAACATTAATTATCTGTATTACTAAGTCAATATCAAAATAATGACAAATGATAACAGAAAACAAGGAGATTTTCAACTTCCTGTCTTTATCTAGAAATTCTAGTTAAAATTAACTATATCAAGTCCTACTTGGATAATTCTAACTATCTCTAGTACTAACTGAATATTCCAAAACAATAAGAATTTGGAGAAAGTTGTCTTTTTCATTTCCTGTATGTAACGAATTTGTGGGGTTATGGATGGTAAATTAGTCACTTAGGTAACAATGACTATGTTCTGTTGTTGATGTTAAGTGCTGTGGAATTGGTGTCCATCTCATAGGAAGCCTATGTACAACAGACGAAACACTATTGCCATGCTTCTCTGCTGTTCCTAGGGTTTTCAATGGCTGATTGTTTTTCAGGAGTGAATTGCCAGGTCCTTCTCCCAAGCTTACAGAACCTGGTGTTCCCAGGTAGTCTCCCATCCAAATACTAACCAGGTCTGACCCTGCTGAGCTTCCACGGTCTGATGAGATTGGATGCCAATGTGGTATGCCTGCAGGCATAATGATTGTACTTACTATTGAAATACTATATCAACAATAAATAAGAAGCTAGGTATACACCCAGAAAGGAATTAGCCACGTTGTATGGTAGTACTATTTTTAGTTTTTTGAGGAACCTCCATATTAATATTATGTTGTTGTTGTTAGGTGCCATTGAGTTAGGTCTTTTTCGTTGTACAAAAGAACAAGGCACTCCCTGACACTGTGTCAGGACAAGCACTGTATCAGTGCTTCTCTGCTATTAACATGGCTGTTAATGACTGATTGTGTCTGGGTTGTTTCTGGAGTGCCTGCCAGGTCCTTCTCTCATTTTTGTGGTATTGGGGATCGAACCCAGGGATTCAGAGTGCACAGAGCAAGCAACTGAGCTAAACCCTAGCCCCATCCTGATGCAATGCAGCATATAAATATACTCAGAAAAAGAAATCACGTAATTCTATCAGTAGATGCAGAAAGTGCCTTTGACAAGGTTCTGCATACTTTCATGGTAAAAGTCCAGTAGCTTTTCTGTTCAGTTCATGCAGGGGCTGCACTTTCAGTCCCAAGTATACAGATGCCGGGACTGCATGAAGATATCAGGACCACCACCACTGTAGGGATGATTCCCGAAACCTTTGGGCTATACAATGGAAGCCATGTGCTTCTCTTACTCTCTCACATCCCCTACCTCTGTGCAGGCCCACTGGTTGAGACTTTCATTCTCAAATTTTAACTACTGTCATCATGTGATGTGATTGCCCCTTTTCTGCATATGATTTTTCTCTAAATAAGACATACAATGTGTTTGAACAGAAACAACATTTTTACTTAAACCAGACAACAAAACAATAAGTACAGTGTGATGAGGGGAAAATTCCCATTTGTTTAATAACACTGAAACATCACACACATATTTTGTTTTTCTGTTACTCCTACATCTACAGGTAATTAACTTATAAAATGTGTTTTGTGGGTCTATGTCCAGCCAGACACTGTCAGGCTAGTTCTGTCTATGTGTTTCACACCTTGCCTCTCTGTCTCTGGATGTACAGCACAGGACATGTTCTCAGGAGCAACATGGATGGTGGAACCCACCTCGTGGTGTATGACCTTAGTGGACTTCATTCCAGGAAAGATCAGTCCAACAGTTACCCTCAGTCCTGGAAACACAGTATCCTAAAAGGAAGTGCTGTGGCTGAGTGGGTAGAAGTGGAACCTGGGGAAACTGAGGCACACAGCGCTAACGGATTCTTCTATCTTCTTCCCACAGGACCTTGCTCACAGAGAGACAGAAGGAAGGATGAGGTAACCTTTGTACGATTACATTCTGGGTTCTTCTCATGATCAGGGAAATAAAGCTTTCACCTTTTCATTTAGCCTTTATTCTAGGACAGAGTGGTGGTTTCTTGAACTGGTATTGTGTCTGTATTTTTCCTAGAACAGAGGTCCCTTCCATTTAGTCTTTGGAGGTGACACGGAGTCTCTGCTTCTTGTAACACCTAAGTCCACAAAGACAAAAAGAGTAGAAATCAAATTCTCAAAGACAACCACAAGCCCAGGACCTGTTCTTGGAACATCTAATTCCCCTGATGCAGTGAAGTGGTTTTCACAGATTTCTCACATGGTTAAAGGGTAAAACCAAAAGGCTAGGACTCCACCTCTGATGATCTAGTTACTGTGATTTATTAAAATGCATTGCTCCGATACCTCCTGCACTGCTGGAGGTCATGTCAAAGAGCATATCCTCAGTCGAGTGGATGTGGTGCTGTTTAGTAATATTACCTAGATATTTACTCTTGCACCTCACAATCTATCTTGTAACAATCTCTCACAGAGAAAAAACACAAAAGACAAAAGACCAATAGATAACAGAGGAAGTCTGGAAGCATGAAAGGTTTCCACCAAGAGTGGCTGATGGAATAATTTAAGGAATATATACAAGCTAGAGTCCTATGCAGGTATAAAACGGAATGAGGACTGCTATGGGGTGATCTCTAAGATACACTATTAAGTGAAAACAAGGGGCCGCATAAAGGTATAATTATGACTGTCCAATATATTAACCACTATGCACATCTTGCGATTTGAATCTTAAATTAAATTAAATTATAAATTCATTTCCTAAGTCACACTCACTGGGTTTCACCCGCTCAACAGCCACAGGTAGGTAGTGACAACTCGCTTGAATCCTTTTGATACATAATATTTTTATTTCTTTCACACTGGACTGCTCTGGCATAAAACATGCTGGCTTTTACCTATGAGTAAGAAGAAAAACTAATGTATGCATTATATTTGATTGGTTTAGTAAAATTGGAATATGATAACAAAATCTGAGAAAAATGATTACATGAAAAGGCACAGGGAAGTAGTCCAGGATGAAAGCCAATGATGTAGAATCTCTTACCAATATAATTTGTACTTACTGCTTTCATGCGCAGAAAAAAAAAGAAAGAAAGAAACAATGAGCAACCCAGTGGCAATGAGCACCTCCACAGCCCAGACAGAATGCTCTAAAGTAATTTACCACCAAAAAGAGACAGGAAGCTGGGGGAAATGGCTGATTCTATCTCTGGCATCAGGACTATACTAGATGAGTCTCAGCTGAACTGTGACACTAGAAATTGAAATTAGAAGACTTAGGGACCACGCTGAAGGTCCCACATGATAATCATTTCCTTTACAGCATGAAAAACTGATTGAACATAACATATTAAGCTCGTCAATATATAGATATCTGTCAGTCCATGATGATCCTGTAATAAAACCCAAAATACAAACAAAACAAGATCAGTGTTCACCTTTAGCGGACCCCAGGGAAACAACTAAATGTTTTCAGAAGTGGAAATACTGCCAAAGGAAACATTCAGCATACCTTCATCTGCATACCATGCCTCAGTCTTACCTAATACTTGATGAAGGAGTATCCTTTACAGAAGCAATCCAGGTGACGAATGCAAGAAAAAAAAAAAACAACCTTAGAGCATCAATATATTCATAACCCTTAATGACACTCGAATCTTGGTAATGACATTCAGGGATGGCTGGGAAAAATTTTGGGGTAAAAGTCACGTGCAAAATTTTATAATGTATAGATGAGACTGCCGATATCTGAAGTCAGTGACCAACTTCAACACACAAGAATAAAGATAAACACTTACAGTGAGCCTCCTAGGTAATGTCATGGGAAGAATCACTTACACTTCTGAGGTACTCTGGTTAAAAGCCCTGAATCTGAGGAAACCTTAAATCTAGATAACCTAAATAAAATAGGAGGGGCCTGAGGAAGTTGATAACACCATAAGGAAACTATGAGCAAAATCCAAAATGAAAACTCCATAGAATAAAAATGATCTTGTATATATCAAATAAATTAGTAGGTTAAAAGAAGATCATAGACTTTACTGAGAGTAAAAGAAACTTAATCCTTCACAGGGAGTTAAAGAGAATTCAAAACAGAAATTAAAGTCAAAGCCACAATGAGCAACAACCACAAGCACATCACAATAATGAAAATAAAAGAGAGAGAAAATACTAAGTGCTGGCAAGGAAGTAGACCAAGTAGAAATCTCACATATTGCTGGTATGTAGACTGGAAATGGACTTGATTAAAATGTCAATTGGAACAACAACCTTAATCAATAGCTTGGCACTGTCCACTGAGCAGAACATATACATACTCAGAAATGCCACTGAGGTACATGTTCAAGAAAAATGAAAATAAATGTCCATCCCGCTGGGCACAGTGGCACATGCCTGTAATCCCAGTGGCTCGGGAGGCAGAGGAAGGAGGATCCCAAGTTCAAGACCAGAGGCAATCTGCATAATTTAGTGAGACTCTGTCTCAAAATGTTAAAAAATGGGCCAGGGGTGCAGTTCAGTGGTCCAGCACTTGCAAAGCTTGCAAGCGTGAGGCCCTGGGTTCAACACCCAGTACCGCAAAAACATTAAAAAAAATTTTTAAAAAAAGTCCTTCCCAACCATACTCTAGAAATAGTGTATCTTTCCTCTAGCCATCTTATATTCTTCATCTCTAACACAAATGGACCCTATAGCAACAGGTCACAAAAGACAGATTAACAAGAGAAAAGCATCCAAAATTGTTTCATTTGACACAAGAGCCTCCATAAGGGGCAGAGGATCTAATGAGACAGGCACATCTGAGTATTTTCATGCTAGATTTAGTGAAGACAATTGTGGAAAAATAGGAGAAAAATAACGTGATCTAATGATAGTAACCTGGAGGCATCCTAGAAAGGTATGATTTGTCAGCTTTTTCTCCATGGCCCCATGGCTTCAGAGGTAAGATTGCTCCTGTCCTCTGGGCATAGGGATGATACCACTCATGTGAGATTCTCATAATATACTTCAGGGGAAGGACAGAAAATCCTTTGTGTGTACTATGACCAGCTTCAAGCGGAACATCAGGAAGAAGGTAAAGTGTGAACTACTTGCACCTATTTTTTTTAATTCAAGTTCTTTCAACTTAAAATATTCAATATGCCAGGTGTCAAATGTTGGGGGCAATGATTTCTGAACTGCAACAATAAAATCCAGAATTATCACACCACCAGAATTCATAATATGCCCCGGCCCGCGGGGCTGTTCAACAGGGACCTAGAGTAGGGGGCGAATGAATGAGAGAGAGACAAGAGACACGAAGGATGAGAGCAAGACAGGCTGTCTGATCAAGCTCCAAAGTCTTTAATTTTTTTCTGTAGCTTAAATACACATGGAGGGGGAGGGGAGGGGCAAAAATGTCACAAGGGCCAGGGGATTCTTCAGAAGTCTTCAGCTCCTCCTGTAACCCTGACAACCACTTTCAGATGGTAATTTCAATTCAAAGGTCACAATGCCCTGTGGCTCAACATCTGCTATTTTCACCAAACCCTGCACCTTTTCATCAGGGTATCTTGTAAAAAGTTATTTATGGTCTTGGCTCCTGGCACATCCTCCCTTTTAACAATTTAAAAAGAGGCATTTAGTGAGGGTAGGGAATGTGAATCTCTTATCTTCTGGTAATCGGGCTTTCACCAAAGGAAGGGGGGGAGTATTGAATCCTGAATCCTCCCTGATTAGGACGAAGGCCCTTGGTGTCTTTTTGGGGAGGAGAGGCAGGGCCAGAATTTTGAGAATTTGACACCAACCTCTATGCAATTCAGGTTTGCTTCTCAGGGGACTCAGAGATGGACTAATGGTCCTCGCCTTGCAGTGCTCAGCCTCGCACCCCTTGTCTGGTGCCCACGCCACGCCGGAGCTGGCGTATATAGCTCTGAGTTCTATATAGCTCCTAAAGGAGGTCTTTCACCCTCAGGCTCTTCCAAGCCTCTGTCAGCCAGATTGAGTCTATGATAATATACCTGTAGGGGCTTTAATGTCAGGGAGTCAATCTGTTGTTTTGTGAAATTTATAATTTTGTTAAATATAAAGGGTCCCAGTGTGACCATCAATAAAAGGCTAATCAAGGGTCCCACAAGGGGCATCAAGAAAGAAAACATAGAAGATTTCCACCAGTTATCAGCTGCGGCAGAAAATTTTTATAGGTGATCGTGGTCCACAGGAGTGTCACCAGCAGTTTGATCTTCATTGTTGACCTGTGGGAGAGAAGACAAACCATTCTCAGGGAGGTTAACACCCTCTGGATTTGATTTATTATTGACTGATTTTATTAGTCTTTCGGGTAGCCATCTGGCCGACCCCTCTTTTTGGTCATAAATGCAAGCTGAGCCTCTTCCCCAAATGAGGACTGGATCTGGTCCATTCCATCTATAAGGCAGGGGATCTTTCCACATTACAGTGGCAAGCTTTTTTTAGTTTCTGGATGCCAGAGGCGATCAGCAGCAGACTTGCCATGGGCTTCTAAATTGAGACAATTAATGACAAACAGGGCATGGTGGAGAATATTTCTGGGGGACCCTTTGTGAGGGTATAGGTCTCCCCTCTTTAACTTGTGAAGTGTGTTTTTAATGGTTTGATGGGCACGCTCAACAATGCCCTGTCCTTGGGGATTGTAGGGAATGCCAGTAACATGTTCAATCTGTAGCTGTTGACAAAAGGTTTGAAACCTTTGTCCAACATAGCCAGGGCCGTTATCAGTTTTAATAACCTTAGGCATACCCATGACAGAAAGGTAATTAAGTACATGGGCTATAACATTTTTTGAAGCCTCTCCAGTATGTAAGGAGGCGAAGATGAAACCACTAAATGTATCAATGGTAACATGAAGATATTTAAGTTTACCAAATTCGGGGAGATGGGTGACATTCATCTGCCATATTTCATTGGGTATCAGGCCCCTGGGGTTGACACCCAACTGGAGAGTGGGCAACAGGGTAATACAAGCAGGACATTGTTTAACAATTTGGCGGGCTTCTTTGCGGGTGATCTTAAAAAGTAAACGTAAGATTTGGGCATTTAAATGGTGAACAGCATGGCTTTTCTGAGCTAATTCTATAGAGCTGGAGAAGGCTGGAAAAGTCAAATGAGTGGCAGCATCTGCACAGGCATTACCCTTAGACAGGGGGCCAGGTAATTCAATGTGAGCCCGTAGGTGGCCAATAAAGAAGGGTTGGCTTCTAGAATTAATTAATCTTTGTAACTGGGAGAAAAGCGGGGAGGCATTCGTGGAGGGTTTAATACAAGGTACTCTCTCAAGGACGGGAACGGACTGGGCAACATAGGCACTGTCAGTATACAAATTAAAAGATTGATCAGGTAATCGTTGAAAAACTTGTATTATGGCAAACAATTCTACTAGCTGAGCTGATTGATAGGGAGAGCAGACAGTATTAGCCTGTCCATTAATAGCGAAGGCTGCTATCCCATTGGAAGAGCCATCAGTAAATACCAAATATGCGCCAGGCAATGGTTGAGTGGCAGTATTTTTTGGAAAGACAAAGGGATGAATTCTAGCAAATGGTAGCAATTTATCAGCAGGATAATGGTTATCAATATCTCCTATAAAGGAGGAGCAAACAATAGGCCATTTATCAGTGGTCTGCATAAGCCATTGTAGTTGTCCTTTGGTATAGGGAATAATTATTCTTTCGGGATCTTTGCCAAAGTATTGACGACTTTGTTTTCGTCCTGCAAGGATGAGTTCTGCAACCAAAGAGGTATAAGGCACAAGGACCTTGGAGGGGGAAGCCAGTAGATGGACCCACAGAGGAGGAGCACGTTGCCAGAACACCCCAGTGGGTGTATGAGAGGTGGCACAAACAATAAAGAGGAGAGGCTCTTTATAAGAAATAAAAGGGACCCCCTGTTTTTGAATAGCCTCTTCTACTAGCCATAAGGCATTCCTGGCCATAGGTGTTAAGGAAAGGGGGGAGGAGAGATCAGGGTCTCCTTTAAGAACCTCAAAAAGCAGTTTACGTTCTCCAGTGGTAAGTTTAAGATAGGGTCTAATCCAGTTTATGTCTCCAAGTAATTTTTGAAAGTCATTAAGTGATTTTAGATGACCAACCTGTAAACGAGGCTTTTGTGTGATTATTTTTTGTTGATGAAGCTCAAAGCCTAGGTAGAAATAAGGCTCTTGGAGCTGAACCTTGTCAGGAGCGATCTGTAAGCCCCTGGCTGTCAATCTCTGAGACAGTTCTTGGCAGCAGTAAAGTAACTGAGTGCCATCAGGTCCAGCCAACAAAATGTCGTCCATGTAATGAACGATGTAAATGGAGAGCCAGAGGCCAAGAAAGGGGTCTACTACTTGAGCAACAAACTTTTGGCATACGGTGGGACCATTAGCCATGCCCTGAGGGAGGACTCGCCATTGAAAGCGTGGCATAGGCCCCCTAAAATTAACAACTGGCAAGCTAAAGGCAAGGCGCTGTCTATCCTGAGGATGTACAGGAATGGTAGAAAAGCAATCTTTAAGATCAATAATTATCCTAAAGAACCCAGCTGGAATGGCGAGAGGGGTAGGCAGCCCAGGCTGTAAGGCACCCATGGTGAGCATGGTTTTATTAATTTCTCTCAAATCTTGTAGGAGTCTCCATTTACCAGATTTCTTTTTAATAACAAAGATTGCGGTATTCCAGGGGGAAGTGGTGGGATCAATATGTCCAGCAGCGAGTTGTTCCTGTACTAACTCTGTAGCTGCAGCTTAATTTTTCCAAGGTCAAAGGCCATTGATCAACCCACACGGGATTATTGGATTTCCAAGTAATTTTATCTGCGTGGGGTACAGGCATGTCAATGGCCATTAGGATAAATTTTCTGTCCCTAAGCCAAGGCGATTATTTTTGCTTATTACCGTAATGGGTTCCTTTATTCCCTGTGAATGTTTTCCTAGACCCTGTCCAGGGCGGAAACCTTGATGTAACATCTGGCGGGTGATGATCTCATTTGGGCTACACATGATAAGTTTTAGCTGGGCAAGAATATCTCTTCCCCAGGGGTTAACAGGCAGGCCAGGTTACTTATGGCCTTGGCTCCCGGCAATAATAAGTCAAACACTGGTGAACGATAAGTCCCCCAACCACACATAAACTTAGTGCAATACCCACAAAGTGTCATGGTAAACATCAGTGACAACAGCCGCGTTCTACCAATACTGACAGCAATATGTGGGATATGGTGGCATATATATTAGATCTCATTCTCCTATATCCTGGCAAAAGTTCCAAAGACCCTGGAAATGTCGGAGAAGGATTTATTTGTATGCAAAAGAGGTGATGTTTGGCAGAGGGCCCATAGACAGATTCAGGATGAGGGCTGGAGTTTTAGTCAGGTTCTTATCACTACAACAATATATTTAATACAATTAACTTAGAAAAGCTTTATTGGGGTCCACAGCTTTGGAGGTTGCAGTCTATGACTGAATGGCTCAATTGTGTGAGGCCTATGGTGGGGCAGGATATCTTGGTGAGAGCCTGTGGCAGAACAAAACACTTACATGATGAAAACAGGAAAAAAAAAAGAGGAAGGGGCCAGGGCCCCCTAATATACTTGGCAGACATGACTCAAGTGCCCTAAGGTCCTCCCACAAGGCCCCACCTCCACAAGGTCCTACCACTCCCAAAGGCATCGCCATGGGGAATAAGCCTATAATAAATGGGCCTCTGCGGGAAATTCAAGATCCAAACTACATGAACAGGTCACACTGAAAGAGCAAGGCATGTTCAGAAAGGTTGTGACTTTCAGTACCATCCCAAATCTTGGATGGGCAAGGGACTAGATGCTAAGTGATCACAGTAAGCAATGATGGAGCCAATCATGCCTATGTACTGAGGACTCCATAAAACCCCATTAAGAAAGCATTCTGGTGGGCTTGCTGATTCAGAAAAGTAAAGGGTTCTCGTGGGTGGTGCACGTGAGCTGGGTAGGGAAGTCCTGTGCCCTTTCACATATGCCTTGTTCTCTGCACCCCTTCCTTCTCGCTCCTCTGCTCTCTCTGTTCTAATCGACTAGTAAACATCAGTAAAAGGTTTCCCTGACTCCACTGAGCTGTTGTAGTAAATTTATGAAATACAAGGAGGTTCTTGGCAAATCCTATTTATACTTTATAGGTCAGAAGTGCAGGTATTCACCTATCCTTGCAACTGACGTCGGAAGATAGGAGCAGTCTCATGGGACAGAGCATTCAACCTGTGGGATCTGACATTATCAGTAGGTAGGTTGTGTCACAACAGAAGTGAATTAGAGGACATCAGCTGTTATCTATCGGAGAATTTGCTGAAGAATAGGTTGGGTTTTGGTGGAGAGACATTTCCACACAACTTGTGAGGCAAAAGAGCTCTGTTGTGTTGGGTATAAACACAGGAAAAATGCCCTTTTTTCTTTACTTCCCAGAATAATGTAAAGAATTGTTGTTGTTGTTATGTGCCCTCAAGTCAGTATCCAACTCATAGAGACCCTATGTACAACAAGAGAAACAGTATTGTTACTGCTTCTCTACTATTCATAGGATTTTCAGTGGAAGACTTTTTTTTCTAGGGGGGAGTGGATTGCCAGGTCTTTCTCCCAAGTCTACAGCACCTGGTGTTCCCAGCCAGTTTCTTACCCAAGTACTAACCAGGCTTGACCCTGCTTAGCTTCCAAGATCTGACGGGATCGGAAGCCACCGTGGTATGACTGCAGGCAATGAAACAATACTCACAGTAATTCAATGGAGCCAGGCATGAAAGAGCACAAGCCAATATGATTCCATTAATTTTTCTTCTAACCTCCAAACAGAGTGTGAGGAAGGGGAGGAATAGCAACACACCATTTCCTTAGTTGAATGTACTTTGTGTTTTTTTCTACTATCTGCAGGCTAGCCTCAGAGGAACATGTCTCTTGGAGCCCTCGTGAAGTGATTTAGTACACATAGGAACAAGACTAATGTCTTGCTTAATGGTCAGACAAGTGTGTGAGAGACAGGAGATATTCTTGGGACCCAGTGCCAGCCTAACCTACAAACTCTAGGTGACCTGGGAAAGTAACCACATTTGAAATACCTCACCCACCAATGGGGGTCACAGCAGACCCAAGTCCCAACTATAGAAGCCTAGAGCAGAAGACAATGAGATTCCCATGGGGAAAAGCACCCGGAGCTCCTACAAGAGAATACAGCTCACCACAGAGGCCAAGGAATACTTCAACAGCCAAGCTGGCTACAGCATAGGAACTCTGACGGTCATAAACCTTTTTAATAGAAGAATATTGCTCTTCTGATTTTACAGCTACAACCTTCCTCATCTCTTTAAAGAAATACTCCCTGCTATATGGCACAATGTCTTCGGAAGCATGGTATCCAGGCAAAGATGTGTGGTCGCAACCTAACATCTCCTGCCAAGGGCTGATGGGGTTCAGCAAGTGTTTGGTTCTTCCTGAGTGTGCCGGTCAGGTGTGTGGTCTCTGGAGACACCCTAGAGACAAGCCTTGCTTTTTCCAAAGAGTGTATCTTTGAATACATTTAGTTTACCTTACACTAGGCATGCAAATGCTGCCTCTGTAAAATGGAAATTATGCAGCACTTACCCAAAAGAGGAGGTATGAGCTTGACCATGTGGGGCTCCACAACTGGTTCATTTGAATGCCACAGTCCCACTGCTAGAGGAGTTGTTTTCTTGGTGTAGGAAACAGCTAACTCTGGGAGGGGCAGTTACTCTCCAGTGAGCAAGGCCCCCAAAGCCAGCGCATGAAACATACAGAAAATAAGGGAAAGGATTGTTAATATGGCCATGTATCCCTCAATACAGACAACACATCTTCTTCATGACTGAATGCCCACCGTAGATGGCTCATCCGGGAATCACCCCACCCATTGATACTGGGCAATGCTCATGTCCTTACATTTGGAGGGAACAGTGGGCCTCCCACCTCTTCCCTTTCTGAGGAAAATCTTCTTTCCTTTCCACTCTCTTTGTCCTCAGAACTCCTCTCCTCCCTACTATGTGCAAGCAGCCAATACATTGCATAAGTTTAAGTTTTCATCAAGGTTGGAATACAACACTGGCTTCAGGCAGCATCTGTTTCCAACCCAGCCACAGACGTCCCCTGAGCCAAGGGACGGTGGCATCAAGCCTGACTCCTGGCTGGAAATGCAGGGCCTCTGACCTGCTCCCTCACCCAGGATTCCATAATCAAATTTTAGTTCTGAATCACCTTGAGGTTGCTTTAAAAACATTTTCTCGAAGCTCCTTTGTTGGTGGAAAAAAGACTTCTGTATAAAATGGCATTTACATTATCACACCACAACATGGGCATCAGAGACAAATAAGATTTACCTTTTTTTCATGGGTCGTGTGAATGAGGGCCCATTGCCCTTTATTTCGCCAATGATAGCTTTTTTGAGCCCATCTGATCTGCTTATTTTCCCCAGACCTGCTGCATTGCCAGAGTTCTCTCATAAGGGCAGTACATTTACACATAAACAGGCTCATTCTGTAGAGTTGCCAGAATTAGCAAATAACCATGTATGATGTAGAATTGACTTTGAAATTAAAATAAACAAAATTACATACACTAAAATTGTCCATCTGAAATTCAAATGTGTCTACGTGTATAAATTTTTGTTTTTTTTTTGTGGCAGTGGGAGTTGAACCTAGGGCCTCGCACCTGCATGCTAGGCAGGTGCTGGACCACTGAGCTGCACCCCCAGCCCATTTTTTCATTTTTTTGAGACAGAGTCTCGCTAAGTTATGCAGACTGACTCTGGTCTCGAACTCGCGATCCTCCCGCCTCCACCTCCCAAGCCGCTGGGATTACAGGCGTGCGCCACCGCGCCCGGCTACCTGTACACTTTTTAAATATGCATATATTTGTGTATATATTACTGACTGGGTAAATAATCATGTGCATATATTTCTGAATGCATAAACTAATCAGGGATGACCATTTATCTGGCAGAAGTGCATCAAAATACGTATTCATATGGAAAATCACTCGGTATTTTGAGAATGAAACATGGATTCTTCCCTGGTAACCACAGTTTTATCCATTCTATAATGAAACTTTTTTAAAGCCAGGGATGTTCCTGTTGTTATTTAAATGTATTAGTTGTGAGAATTTAGAATTTTTAAAATAATTTTCTTTGTGTTTTCACTATTTTAATTATACCCAGCAAAGTCACTTATGTTAACCAGAAACTCTTAAATGCTTTTATGACTATATTCAAAGACATCACATTCTCAGTTCTATACGTGTCACTGCCTTCCCGCTCACCATGCACTGTCCACAAGTAAATGCTGATTTGTCTTTGGATCATTTTTGATCCCCTCTTATTTTATGTAACTGGAATCCTGAAGTTGGATGCTTGGAGGGAAGTGGTATGGCTTATCTCAGCCTATTTACTTAGTTTTAGTTTATAAACTTTTTAAGTTAGAAATGAATATATGAAGCAACATAATATTAGTTATGGACACTTGGGGGAGCACTTTCTTAATATTTAATGCACAATATCCACTTGAGAAAGACTCATGCTTGAGAATCTTTGTGTTTTTTTGTTAGGTGCTATAGAGTTGTGTCCCACTCATAGCGGCCCTCACAGGGTTTTCAATGGCTGACTGTTTTGGGATTGCTTGGGAGTGGATTGCCACTTCCTTCTCCATTTTTGCAGTGCTAGGAATCAAACTTGGGACCTCAGAGACTACAGAGCAGTGCTCTACCAACTGAGCTAAATCCCAGCCCTTGAGACCCATCGATATTCCTAATCCTTTTCTAGATCATCAAAATATCCATTTCCTATACTCCTAAAACTAGATACCTAATGACATAGTTTGAGACTTGGGATTTTCATAAACATTTAGCAAATGAATATAACAAATTTCAGTGTTAAACTCCCCTAAAATCGATATTATGAACAGAATGTTTGTTTCTCCTTAAATTAAGATGTTGGGGCCCTGATCCCAAAGATGTGATACTATGAAATGGGCCCTTTAGATGTTAATTAAATTTAGATGAAGTCAGGAAGTAGAGCTCTTATAATGTGATTCATGACTGGATAAGAAGTCACACCAGAGAGATAGAGATAGATAGAGGGATAGAGAGAGAGAGAGAGAGAGAGAGCAGTAGGTCTTGCTTTCTCGATTGCATGAGGATGGATACAGCCAGAAGGGAGGTGTGTGCACACCAGGAAGAGGGACCCTACCAGACACAAAATGTTCTAGCACTTGTCTCTTGATCTTATTAGCCTCCAGAATTGTGAGATATAAACTTATTGTTTAATCCACCTAGTGTTTTATTACAGCTTGAACTGACCAATCCAATGGACAATAAAAATATTAGTAATTTTCCAGCTTTAGAGCAAACTGTTGGACTTTAATGGTGATAAAATAAAAATCATAGAAATGAGTGGATTCCCAGACATTTTTTTCTACCTACATATTTAAGTCCATGAATAAAGACGTTAGTACGAAAACAACAATCGCAACATTATTTATAATTTCAGTAGTTTTAAAAATATTTCATATGAAACATCTTTAGACATAACTTCTTCCATGCACGTGGGCTAACTAAAATATAGTTTTGCTCATTGAACAATAGGGTAAATAGATCATTTTATACTTATGTAATAAGTCTGCAGTAGATAATTTTGCAATCTGTGGTTGTATTGTGTTTTTTCCTTTTTCTAGATTTTTGGGAGCTGAAATTCCCAAAACATATTTTACATCTTAGCTAAGCATGGTGGTACACATGTGTAATCCAAGTTCTCTGGAGGATGAGGCAGCTGCAATGCAAGGTCCATGCCAGCCTGGACTACATGGCAAGACCCTGTCTAAATATGTACGTTGATAGGCTACATGCTGTGGTATATACCTGTAATGCTAGTAATTCAGGATGCTGACACCGGAGGCTTTCAAGTTCGAGACCAGAGACAGCTTGCAAAACTTAGGGAGATCCCATCTCAAAAAAAAAAAAAAAAGAAAGAAAGAAAGGGGCTGGAGGTACAGTTCAGTGGTATAGTTCTTGCCTAACATGCATGAGGCCACGAGTTCAAAATCCCAGTACTGCAAATTAAAACAGTATCTACATCTATATAATATATATGCACACATATGCATATAAATATATATTGTTATATGCTATATATTGTTATCCTAACAACAACGCCATAGCCCTGTAGCATCTGATCCCGTCAGATCTCGGAAGCTGAGCAGGGTCGGGCCTGGTTAGTGCCTGGATGGGAGACCATCTGGGAACACCAGAACCTGTGGGCTTTGGAGAAGGACCTGGCAACCCCCACCCAAAAATCAATCTGCCATTGAAAATCCTATGAACAGCAGAGAAGCACTGACACTAGTGTTTCCCCTGTTGTACAGAGGGTCGCTATGAGTCGGATACCGACTCGACGGCACCTAACAACAACAACAACACATATTGTTATATGGGAAAAGGATGTAGCAACCCACTCTCAAGGCAATCTTGAAATAATCAGCTGTTGAAAACCCTATGAGGGTCGCTATGAGTCGGGCACAATTTGCCAGCACCTACCAACAATAACATATATTATTTTACTTTGACTAATATAAATACTATGTTCACAACTGGAATCAATTAGTAATGCCTTATGATATGCAATCAATTTTATGTTTAATTTCCTTTGTTTTTAATCTCCTATTTAGCTACTTTAAATGATAATGGCATACAATAATATGCATGTATTGAAATGTCATAATAAAGCTCTTAAGTGTACACGAAAACAATGTGTGCAGCCATACTACGCACACTTCCGGTCCCATCATACAGAGTTTAAGTTCATTCAAGTGTGTTTTCATTACATTTGTTTCTGTCTTACCTGGGGTAATTGCTAGCATGCTTGCGGATTTTTACTCTTAATACATTTCACTAGAGTTTTATTATACATGTACATATCCCTCCATGAAATATGGATTTTCATGTTCCATGTTTTATCAATAGTTTCTGGGTTATGTAATGAGAAGGAGAGAGGTAAAAGCATGAGGTGAACAAACACACATTCACCCCTTACCATTATGTTTTCTCTTTAGAGCAACTAAAGTGGAGGGTGGCTATGATTCACACCCAACTCAACAGCACCTATCAAAAAGAATAAAGTGGACACACCCATTTTCTCTGTTTATAAGCTGTAGAGAGATAAAACATTCAGCAGGGATGAACGGGAATCTTGCCTAAATGAGAAAGATACTCATCTTTTACACAGACTCTTACGTGTCAGTACCTCTCCCTCTGAAAGCTGTGGAGCTAAACACTGGGTGATTTCATGCAGTCCCTCATCTCTCCCTCCCCTGTGGCTGCCACTGCTGGGATAACTAGGTGGGTGAAGAGAAGAGCTTGTTCCTAACTCAAGGGGCTTTATTTGGGAGAGAGCAGGAGGAAGCATGCTGTGAAACTCCTTTCATCTCATGACCTTCACTAGAACACTGGGCAGTGGGGACATGGTCTGACTTCTGAATGTGAGGCTCATTTCAGACACATGCCTACCTTTCCACTAAGTGTCTACAGTCATGTCCCTAATGCTGCCCAATCGGGACAGGCATGTGGGTAGAGTCAAATAATAGTTCTGGTAACACTCTATTATGAAATTCCCTTGGCTTAATGATGTTCCTCATTCTGACCGTAAGCCGCTTTCCTACTTACAAGGACACGAATATTTATTCATAATATTATTTTCACTTCTGAAACACTTCAAACACTTTTTCACAGTATTCCAAGACACATTCACTGGAGGTAAAGGTGGAAGATGTGCAAAGGGAAAGAAATAATTCAAACCCCTGAAGGGACTATTACTCATAGAGAAGCACTATTGACATTTGAAACATATTTTTCTCAAATTTACTATGAAAATAAATATGTTGAAGAAATGATATGAGATCGTAGATTTATATCTTTATAAACTATTTTTATGGTCAATTCATGGCAATCTGTGTATATCTACATTATCAACAAAAGTCAGTAGAAACAATAATGGTCGATTGAGTTGTGACAATGATGGTAAATGTTGAGCACTTATTGAGACTTCCTCGGTTCTGTCCACAGTTTTAAGCGCTAGGTGTATGCTTACGTAATCTTTGCTACAACTTTAAACATCATGGAACTGAGGCACAGCAAGGGCAGGGCTAGCAAGTAGCAAGGCTTAGCACTGAACACAAGCTGTGTGGCTTCTCAGTAAATACCTAGCATATGCTACTCCTGCTGTGATAAGCCACATAGCCTTATTGACGATAACACCAAAGCAAAAAACCAAAACCAAGTCAAAACAAAACAAAAAAACCACAACAGAAACAATGGAAAACCCAAGGTTCTCTCTTAGTTTCCTGGGACTGCTGTAAAAAATGACTATAGACGTGTGTATTTTTACTGTGAACATTTTTATTATTTTCAAAATTACTCTACCGTATAATGAGTTTCATTGTCATTTCCATACAATTACATCACATATTTTGTTCATATTCACACCCTCATTGTCCTCCTATTTAGCTTCAACCCCCCACTATTCCCATTCCCCCTTGAAATTTAATCTTTTTACGTTCTAATCTTACACAAATATATAAACATACATCTACACATATAAATATATATAAATATATATTTTTAATAATTTTAAATATATTTAGCTTTGGCATATGAGAGAAAACGTGATATTTGTATCTCTGAGTCTGGCTTATTTCACTTGCAATAATGACCTCCACTTCCATTCATTTTCCTGTAAATGAAATAATTGATTCGTGTTTATGATGCATACAATTCTGTGATGGTCTTCAGAGAAACCGGGACCTGATGACTGGAGGCAACACAAAGAGGGACACGGGGAATCCAAAGTCTTAAGGAACTAAGGACGTTTATTTTAGTATTTTAATATTTATGTATTTTATGTATTTAGTTGCGGTACTGGGGTTTGAACCCAGGGTCTCTCCCTTGCATGCTTTGCAAGTGCTGGACCACTGAGCTGCATCCTCAGCCCTTTTTTTTTTTTTTTTTTTTTTTTTTTTTGAGACAGGGTCTTGCTAAATTACGCAGACTGCTGCTTCTGGTCTCGAACTTGCAATCCTCCTGCCTCTGCCTCCCGAGCTGCTGGGATTAGAGGTGTGTGCCACCGTGCCCTGCCTACTAAGGATGTTTATTAAGAGCACCATCTTGCTTTTATAGGCTGACAGGATTCAGGTAATCAGTAACTTAGTACAGACAGGGCACATAAAGCACATACAAGTGTCACAAATGAAAAGTTTCACACACATCTCCTTCGATGCAAATTGACTTCCTTATCCACACCTAAAGTATTGCTTCCTTATCTATACCAGGAACACACAGAATGTCTCAAGGGAACAAACCTTCTGCTCCCCGGACAAAATACATGCTGTCCCGGGAGCTGCCTTCAGCTCCACCCGCTGTGGTTTGCCAAGAGCTATAAGGACAGTTGTGCATTGTCCTAGGAAACAGGTCATGTCAGTCCCAATATCAGCTCGAAATGTTCCAAGGCACAGACCAGGCAATCTTCAACCTCCAACACAATTCCATTGTGTACATATACCACATTTTCCTCATTCCTTTGTAGATGGGCATCTGGGCTGATTCCATATCTAGGTTACAATGTGCAGTGCTACAGTAAACATGGAAGTGTAGGTGTCCTTATGGTTGGATGGCTTAGATTCCTTTGGGTAAATACCAAGGAGTGGTATAGCTGGACCATATGGTAGTTCTATCTTTAGTTTTCAGAGCAACCTCCATACTGATTTCCATAGTGGTTGTAGTAGCTTACAGTCCCACCTGCAGTGTATTAGTGTCCCCTTTACCCCAAAAAATCCTTCCCAGCATTTGCTGTTATTTGCTGTTGTTTGTTTTATTGACAATAACCATTCAAGCTGATACGAGATGGAATCTCAGTGGAGTGTTAATGTTCATTTCCTTCATGGCTAAGGATGTTGAGCATTTTTTCATATATTTATTGGCCACTTGTACTTCTTTTGGCAACCATCTGTTCAATTCAATTGCCCACTTATTAACTGGATACTTGTTTCCTATTTATTTTTTGAGCTCTTTATGTATTCTAGATATTAAAACCTGTCAGATGCATAGTTGTCAAAGGTTTGATCCCATCCTGTGTACACTCTCTTTATTCATTGTTTCCTTTGCTGCTCAGAAGCAAATAATTTCAGACAATCTCATTTATCAATTCTTGTTATTTGCTGGGCTCTTGGAGTCCCTGTATGAAAGTTCTTGCCTGTGCCTCTATCTGGAAGTGTTTTTCCTATGTTTTCCTCTAATAGTTTCAAGGTTTCTGGCTTTACGTTCAGATCTTTGATCCATTTTGAGTTGGTGTTTGTACAGGATGGGAGAGAGTGATCTAGTTTCATTTTTCTACATGTGTTTATCCAGTTTCCCGGTACCATTTGTTTAAGAGACTGTTTTCTCCAGTGTATGTGTTTGGCACCTTTGTCAAAATCAGGTGGCTGTAACTGTGGAGGGTTTTTCTAGGCCCTCTATTCTCTTCCGTTGGCCTGTGCATTGGTTTGAATCTAAAATGACCCCAAGGGGCATGTGAAAGTTTGGTCTCTAGGTGGAGGTGCTGTCTTAGGAGTCTATGGAGCTTTGGGAGGCCAGATCTAGCTTAGAGTATGTGAATCACTGGTGGTGAGATTTTGAGGATTTTTATCTGGACCCATGGTTCCAGTTGCTCTTTCTTTTTTCTGCCTTTGATCCGCCTTGACATGAGGTTCTTCACCATGGGCCCGTCCATGCCTGCCCTGCTGCCACACCATGTGCCTGCCCTGCCACCATGCCAGATGCCTGCCCTGCCTCGATGGATAGAAATCCTCTAACCGTGGGCTTTCCCATAAGCTTGCCAGTTTCCCTGTCACAGCAACATAGCAGCTGACTAATAGTCTTCAGAAAGTATTTTCGCGTGTGTGGTGCTGAGGACTGAACACAAGGACTCACACATGCTGAGAAACAGCTTTCACACTGAGCCTCTCTCCTATCACCTACCGTGTGCTTGAAGAAACCCAAATTTAGTCTCCCATAGTTCTGGATGCTAAAGATCTCAAGTCTAGATGTCATTTGGGCCTTGCTCATTTTGACTTTCTGGAGAGAATTTTACTTTTTCTCGTCCTGAGACACTTGATGTTTCAGGTGTAGAGTGACTTCATTCCTATCTCTGCCTCTATTATCACATGTTTTTACCTTGCAAGACTCTTCCTTCAATGGAATTTTCTTATTATTATTGAGCCAGAAATTATATATGTTATATCTCACCCCAATGACCTAATCTTAACCTGATGTCTTCTACTAATACCTTAATTCCAGATGAGACCACATTCATAGGTACCTGGGGTTAGGGCTTTAACGTATCTTTTGTGAGGATATAACACAGCCAAATGACAGTCTCTTTGTTTTTCCCAGTTAACTAGGCAGAAATCCATATTATTTATAATTATGTGTGATATGAAATCGGGGGACATTATACCCTGTTTTACTTTGAAAGAAGCCCCTTCAATATCATGTCTGCCCTCCTGAGCCTCAGGAAGTCACTTTCTGTCCTGTGGTTGGGGCGAAACATGTTTAAGTTCCCATTCTACTTTTTTATTTTGTATACTTGCATTGGTAATAGGTATAGATTTTAGTTAATATGTATCAGTTGAAAGGATATAAATAGTGTTACCTCAGATCACAAGAAGCCTTGCTAATATTTTCCTCTGTATAATATTATGTCCCAGTTTATTTATTTAGATACTTATAGCTAAATGCATGGATTTATATGTGTACCTATGTGTCGGGGCTTGGCCCAGCCCTGGCAGAGGTCAGAGCCTTGCTCAGACACCAAGTGGGTATCGGGGACCCACTGAACCGGGTTGGTGTTATGGCCGGTGGCGCCAATGAAGGACCTCGGGAGACCTTCAACACGAAAACAGGAAAGGAAGGTCTATTGGGTGCCCCCCAGGTGGGGTGCAACAAGCAAGCAACCCCTAAGCAAGTGCTATAAGCGCTGGCTCTGAGCCTGCAGCATGGAATGGTGCACACTGAGTGCTGGAACAGCTCAGCCTTAAAGGCACAGCTATAGCAGCCAGTGTTCCGTTGGGTTGGAGGTCAGTTGGCCTTGACTCTGGCAGTTCGCCTTCTCTGCCTCCCTCCTTCCCAGGGATGGGAGGAATTGGGAGGCTCTTCGTGGCTTGATTGTAGCCTTTGGCGCTTCGGGGGGGCTCCTGGTCTCAACCAAGTCGGCTTGCTTGAAGAGTCCACTGGAGTAGGGAGCGCTGGTCGAGGTGATGGGGTTCAGTTGGCAGTTGAGGGATGGTCAGAAGTGGTAGGGGGAAGGGAGAAGTAGTAGCGGTGAAGGGGGTCTGGGAGCCCTGCTTATATAGGGCCCCGGAGGGGCACCTGACCGGGATTAGCCAATCAGGGCACACACCTGACAGTTACTGCAGATAGACTAACATAACTGCCAGGTAGGGACAGTTATCTAACGAAAATGCCAAGGATAGGCATTTAATCAGGATTAAGGTAGTTAAGGGGCTGGGATTTAGCTCAGTTGGTAGAGCACTGCGCTGCAGTCTCTGAGGTCCCGAGTTCAATTCCCAGCACCGCATAAATGGGAGAAGGGCCTGGCAATCCACTCCCAAGGCAATCCCGAAACAGTCCGCCATTGAAAACCCTATGAGGGTCGCTATGAGTCGGATACCGACTCCACGGCACCTAACAACAACAACAACAACAACAACAAAGGTAGTTAAGGCAGGCCAGGCTGGTCAGGCGCCATCTTTGCTCACTCGATGGGAGGGGCAGGTGTGAGTGAGTAAGATGTGGCCCTGGGGTCAACTAGGGGTCAGCCCCTCAGGCTATTATGAGGGACCCTAGTTATGGGGTAGATTTTAAAAATCCCCAACACTATGACAAGTACAACCAGAGTGCTCCTTGGGAGCAAGAATGGCTAGATTGTATCTGAACATATTTTGAAATGTTGTCAGGAGGATCCAATCCCTGGAGAAGAACTTCATGTTTGAGAAAGTGCCGGATCTTTGGGGGGGAAAAAAAAAAAAGAAGAAGAAGTGGACGCTCAACCAAACGGATTGACACAGTGACTCCAACAACGGGCTTAAACACGAGAAAGATCATGTGCCTGGCACAGTGTCAGAGGGTGGTTCGTTCTCTTGTATATAGGGTCGATATGAGTTGACCCTGACTCGATCAACAAAATGGCAAGGTTTTGCCATGCATTCAATTTTGTAACATACTTGTGTGATGCAGTCATTTATTTTGAATAATCATGAGTATGTACCGTAGGGAGGGTAGACATATTAATAGTCATTAATGATGGAGAAAATGAAAACAATGTCTATAATATATTTTGTGTCAAGTGCTTGTTAGATATTGAGCATTTTATTTCTCACAGCTCCTTATTGGGTAGATACTGTGACTAATATCCTTAGCATAGTTAGTAAACTGAGGAACACAGAGAATAAGGACTTTGCCCAACAGCACACAGTTAGGGAGTGGGACAGCTTAAATTTTACACAACACATCGTATTCCAGAGCCTGCGTAAATGTCAACAACTTGGTCTTAAATGTAAGATGCTATCGGTAAAAACATACATATAGGAGAAGGTCACTGAATTTAATACTCACATTTCAGCATATTTATACAAAGTAGTTGCATCTAGTTACAAAAACTTGGATTGAAATGTTGGGGAAATGTTCATTGGAAGCCTAGGGACAGAAGCCCTGGTGCAGTGAGATAAGGAGTCAGTGGGAGTTGAAGAATGGTAACAGAAATAGAAAGTAGAAAACACTTCTTGGAACACTGACTTTGGAGACCAGAGAGAGAAGGAGAGACTGAGAGAGGTGGGGGAGGAGATATCCTCTGGGGAGGATTAAAAAATTAATTTCCTTATTACTTCAGCAATTTAAAAAGTTAATGTGAAGGAGCCATTCCAATGCAGATTTAACCCCTGAAGTTGGCCACTTGTTAATTTCTCAGTGTGCTTCTTTATTTTTTCACTTAAGACCGCTTGAGATGCCCCCAGTTGTATATCATGGATTATGAGCCTACCACAACAGTTTTATTTATTGCTCAATAACAGAATGAACAACTGTGCATCAAAAGAAATTGGGCCAGTATTGGATTTATGTCTCTCAAGGAGATAGCAGGTAACTGAAGTCCTGTTGTCATGGAGCTGGATAATGCATCATCTGAGAAGCCTGCCATTGTGACTGAGAGACAAGTCAGATTTTTACTATGAATATAATGTATGGATTAGTCCACAAGCAATCATTAGGGAAATGCCATGCCTTGCACCCTTGGTATGATCACTGAGCATGCCTCGTGAAGTGAAAGATATTCCTGTGTTCTCAGTGTAGGTTTGACTACCTTTGCCTCTTTTGGAATACGGTGTTACTGGATAAGAAATTCTCTTATACTTGAAGGATTTCTGGGACTTTGTTCTAACTTTGACTGTAGTTGATTGCGTGGATTTTTGTGTGTATATGGATTTCTAAGGATTTCACCAATTCCATCTTCAAAGGATTTCAAAGGTAATTGTTGTGACCAGGATATGGGTTTGGGTATTACCAAGGAACAGGTCTGAGAAACTTGCATTACCAGAGAGGTACATCAATACCTGGATCCTTGCATTCTCTCTTGAAAGAACTCAGATGAGACACAGAGAGTATAGCGTAGAATGTAGACAAGGTTTATTGTAAGCGGCAATTTGCCTTTAGGGAGCAAGGGAGGGCAATAGTTGAGAGCTATTGCAGACTGCCATAGTTTAAGCTAATATAGTAGTTGAGTTTGTCTTTCTGGGGGGGTGGTGCCTTGCGCCTGGAGTGCTACTTGCAAACTGAGGCACCTGGAGAAGCTTGTGTAAACTTGGGCAATAAACACACTGGGAAAACCTTGGTTCTTTGAAATGACCTAAGATTAGGATGCTTCTCCAGGCAAAGGAAAAGACAGACCAGAAGTTAAGAGAACTTATATTTGAAGGAACACACCTTGAAAAGATAGTCAAGGGAGAGGCCTTGAGAGAAGGCAGGGGAGAACTCTGGTTTTGTTGAACCCAGAGTAAATTGGTGTTCCACCCAGTATGACATGAGCACTCGGCATGGGAACTCAAATTCCAACCTTTCTTGGAGAAGCCAAGTGAAAGCTACTTGTTGTTTAGCGATCTTTTGTGAAGGGCTCCAAACCCATGAAAAGTTGGGTTCAGTGTAGGTGTGGGTTCAGTAAGTTAAAATTTAGAGGGTTCAGGTTTGGTTCAGGTTTGGATTTAAATCCTATATGGAGATAAGAAGACTTCAGCTTGAACCTGAGCCCAAACCCTGAACCTGTTCTGGTTCAAGTATTTGTAAAATTTTTTCTGAGGCTGAACCTAAGCTCAAAGCTGCACCCAATCCCAGTGAAAAATTGGGTTAAGATTCAAATTTAATCTTGTTTTTTTTTTCTTTTTAAATATCATACACTATTCAAAAATGGAAATAAATTGTGTTAGACTTGGTCAGGGTGACTGGTATTGGAATGCAAACGGACTGAGATAAGGGGATACAGACTGGCTCATGTGCACAATATTGCTATGGAGTAATTTCAGTGTAACTGTGATGTGATTGGGCAATGGTCTTGGCAATTAGCCACTACTCTATAAAAGCCTTATGAAGCCGCTTCATCACCACTGGGCATAGAGAAGATAAGACAGACAGAGAGGACAGCACATGCAGAAGGGACACACCATGGAGAGCACTGGGGCACATGGAGAGTTAACAGGGCCTGCAGGGGACAACAACCCTTGGCAATGGCACCACCGAGGGAACGGAGAGGAACGCCCTGCGTTAGGTTCCTCCAGCATGTTTTGGTTTCTCTGTGATCTCCAAGCATCCCTCCCTGCCAAGGAGGCCAGCTGAGGTACAACAAATCGAAAAACATTTTATTCACCTATCTAAACAGGGAATTAAAATTTTAAATACAAATTGAACCCGAACCCTCTATACTTTCACACATTGACTCTGTGCCCAAGGTTGAAACCAAACCTAAACCCAAACCCAGTGAAATACTGGGTTCCCATACAGCTTTTAATGTTTTGTTTTTGTACAATTGGCTATTTAAAAATTTAGGAAAAAATTGAAAAGTTATTTGACTTGTCTATCTACACCTACAATTACAATTGAAAAGCTGAACCAAGTCTGAGCCCTCTACATTTTAATATATTGAACCCACACCTGAACTACACCCAATTTTTGCAGATTTGAAGTCCTGTTTTGGTGGTTTCCTGTGCATGGGGTCAGAGATTTTTATTTTGTAGAATGGCTTAATGGACTTGCCTCCTATTATTTTGAAAGAAGAGGCTCATAGGGAATGTCTTGGAATAGTCTGCCTTGGTTCATAACCTGAGGACTCAGGCGGACATTAATCTTGATTAGGGTTGCGGGCCATTAGAATAATGTCCTTCCTATGTCCTAGGAGGTCCATGCCACACATCATTGCTAGAAATGGGAACATTTTCTTAATCCTCTCTCCCTCATGGCCTGCTAATACCTAGCTAACTACCAAAAAGTTTTCACAATACATCATTTGCAAGTTGCTCTTGGAAATGCTAACCTGATTCTATAAACGAGACTCCACTGCTACTACATTACTGAAGGCACTGAGAGGACGTTGGTATGAACCACTCCACAAGGAAAGCTAGGCAGGTTGGCCAAGTGAGTATTCATCCTGTCAGTCCTGAAACACTTTCTCATGCTGTCAAATTAAACCATTGCAAGAAAGCCGCTTTCCTCAGGCACACATAGGGCTCCTTCAGCACACAGCAGATGGATGTGTATTGACGTCCTTGACCTTTGTGATTGTCCTAGTGAGACAGGACAGAAAGGAGAATTAGAAGGACATGAGAGGGAAAAGTGCCCTCAACACAGGATTGTCCCTTGTGACACAGCACAAAGATACAGCCCAGTGTGGCCACCTAGACTGAAGAGTTTCCCTAGTAGGGACTGAGACAGGATAGGAAGGCAGAGACAATTTGGGGGACAAGGGAAGGAAAGGGCTTTTCACCCTGGGCCTTGGTCTGTCTCTTATCAGCCGAGAGAGAATTCCAGCACAATCAAAAGAAGAGAAGCTGCTATGAGAAGGGTCTACCTACATAAAAACCAGCACTTCCCAAAAGATCTCACCAAACCAGATTATGGAGTTTAACTAAAGTTAACAGACCGAGGCAGGATGAAAAGAGGAAAAATTTGGGGGGACGTGAAAAAGGAGAGAGGCCCCTCATTCTGGAATCTGATGACAACCCCCACCAACTGAAAATCAACAGCTTTAACTAAAGGAGTCTGCTCACAACCCCCACCAGCTACGAGTCAGCAGTACCTCACAAGGTCGGGAAAGACTGCCTAAGTGCAGACAATTCACCTCTTCCTAGGGGCACTCAAAGAAGGGTGTCAGAAACAACAAATAGACTATGCTCGATGAGGCCCCCAATGGTTATGTCTTTTGAATTTAACATTACTAACATCCCTTTCCCATCCCCAAGTCTAAACTGTGCACTCCATAGTACCACCTTACAATTTAACTTCCACTAGGAAATTCTCTATGGTAAGAGGAATATGTAACTAGGTCATGTTGCCTTTCCTTGTAGTCAATTTTTGACTCTACTCAATTTTTAAACCTTAAAGTTTAACCCTTAATCTTAATCTTAAAAATGCACAAAATCTTGCATATGTCTCCATTGTAAAGACATCCTGGTGTACCTCTCTCTCTAGACACTTGTGCTTGCTGTGAAGCGTGTACTGTCTCTTATCCTTTATCTCATAAACTTCAAGCTGCTGTACTCTTTCTGACTTGTCCTAAAATTCTCATTTGCAACCGAGCCAAGGACCCATCCTTCAGCTCTGGGCACCCAGTATGACCTGAGCCACAAGCGCCACCTAGAAGGACCCTGCTCTCCTGGGCTCGGGAGGTGCCAATAAGACCGAAGAAGAAGTTCCATTGTTTAGGTTTTTCTGTTGGTAGAACTTCCCTTTAGTAAATTGAGATTGTAGGGCACACTATATAGCTTTAAGAAGAGTCACAGCGAGTTGCCTGGGCATGTCTGAAAGGAGCATAGAATTACAGAGGGGAAAGCAAGGTCAACTCAAAGGGTTACATACCTTTTGGCCTCGAGCATGGCTACATTTTGACCCCAAGCATGATTTATTACTATTTTCACATTTCATTTCCCTTATTTAAACTGTCTTCCCACAATAATGTCTCCATGCAAGCAGTCCTCACAGCAGTGTTCTTTGTAGTTGTATAAAAGTTCCTGACTCTCAGATGGCAGGATTCAAACGAGATCCAAGGTGAAAGCTCTTTCCCTTTCTGGGTCCACCAAACTTCCCTCTCTGCCTATCCTGCCTCAGGATCTGCTTTATATCTCACAGGCTGAGAGTCAAGAATTTCAAGACATCCATCATGAAAACTGCTGTAAAGACTGCATGCATAGAGAGATTGTCCTGAGAGATATTTCAGATGAGCATGTTAAAATAGCAGTAAGCCATGCTTAGGAGGAAAGTGTATGTGACATTGGACTTTCACCTTACATTCTTGTCCAACCCTGTGCTCCTCTGAGAATCTCACAAACATTATGGACCATGTTTGCAGTAAACGTGTGCCTAGATGACTTCCTTGTGATTTAGTAAGAATTCCTTTGACCATTTCAACCTATGCATCTTCATAACACTCTTCACATCTAAGAACCTAGACAGTACAACTCTTCCATCACTTTAGAGTCTCATTTTACTAAAGAGAAGTTCCTTAGGTAGAAAGTGTACCAAAACGTATCTACTTGATCTTTTAACTCCTCTGAACAATAGAACTTCTTCCTTCAACCTCTTTTGGCCTATATTTATATCTTGTCACTTTTCTCTCATCTCTAAACCTAAACAATGTACTTTGAAAAGCCATCTTACAATTTCACTTAGAAAACAGGAAATTCTTTAAAACAAAATATCTGTACCAGTTTATATTGGTTTCTTTGAATTTACTTTATCTCTGAACTTAGTTATCCATCACAATGTACCTTAAGAGGCCACAAAATCATATATGTAGGTATTGTTTAGACACTTGAAGATGATTCTCTTTCTCTGGAGAACCCCATGTCCTTTTGTTTAGAGTCTGTTTTTCTCTCAGAATGCCCATGCTTAAATCTAGTGTGTACTGTCTCTTATCTCAGATTAAGAAACTCACTAACTTTGTTTCACTTTGGCCTGTGCAGAAATTCTTTTGTGTGACAGAGCCAAGAGACAGTCCCCACCTGAGCAGAGCTCCCTAGAGGGGGAGGGGACTCCTCAGTTTACAGCCTGCAGTGCTGGGCTACATCACTCCTCTCCCACTGACTGTCAGCTGGATGAGTCTGTCCAGTTCTGAGGTTCATTTAGGACATCAACTGTCCAGCAAATCTAGGTCACGTTTCCAGTATTGCCTTCATAAGTTATGAAGTTGATGTATTGTTCCTCTCATTTTTTAGTTGTTTAAAGTGCAGACTGTGAGCAGGACTACATTTGTGGGACTCATTAAAGATCCAAATATTGTGAAGTTGTTTGTTTTCAGGTGCCATGGAGTTGGGTCTGAGTCAGCAACCTTTCTAGGGTCTTCAATGGCTGATTGTTTTGGGAATGGTCTGCTACGCCCTTCTCCCATGTTTGCTGTGCTGAGGATCAAACCCAAGGCCTCAGAGAGCTCAGAGCAGCACTCTGCCTAGTGAGCTTAAACCCCAGTCCTTTTACCATAGGAATAGTTGGAGAGCCAATGACCCCCATAAAGGGTAGTGAACTTTCTGTAAGCTGTCCCCTGAGGGCAGAGTAGAATAAATGCTTCTGAAGGGCAGCCTGCTACCTAGAGGTTTGAAAGGAGAGGGCCTTGCAACCCATTTCTGTTTGCAAACCCCCTGGTGAGGATTTAGGGATGAGAGGAACAAGTTTCTGCACAGCAGTTGCCATAGGAACCTCATGTCATCATGGCTACCATGGTGACCAGGGCGACTTTTAATGGAGACCCGCTTGGCTTGGTGAGAAGAGCAGGGTCCAGCCTCTGGGTGTTTGGAGTCATGTGAGGGTGTGGATGCCGTGATGAGGGTGGAGCCTGCTTGGGCCGTGGGGAGATGAAGGGATCTCAAACCAAGTTGGATCCTTTCCACATCATGTCTGAGTGCCAGCATTTCTGGTGAAGGAGAGATGTGAGACCCTCCTGGCCCCAGGAAGTGTGGTGTCCTGCTCCAGGCTGTTCCAGACCTACTTTCTATGTCCAGGTGGAGCTTGGGAGGATGAGACAGGGAGTGGCTCTCTCTGAGCCCAGCTTCCCCTGTGTGAAATGAGAGCAAGGATGCGCACCTGCAGTACTGGGGCGACCTTCAGTGAGAACACGTGCTTAAATAACAGTCAGTGATTTTTGTGTATCTCTCAGATGCATATTGAAATATGCCATTGATGCATCCTCTTAGAATTTGAGATTTTTAGCATGCTTTCTTCAATGTCCGTTTTTATTCAGATGAAGAAATTTATCAAGAAGCAAAGAATATATCAAGTGTTAATTAAAAATGTCCAAATGCCAGCTACATTGTTTCTCATGTGTAGAATTTGTTAAAAAGTTGACACCAATGTAGAATGCACAAGGCTTGGATTTAGCTCAGTTGGTAGAACACTGTTCTACAGTCTCTGAGGTCCCGAGTTCGATTCCCAGCACCACAAAAGCGGGAGAAGGATGTGGCAATCCACTTCTGAGGCAATCCCGAGACAGTCAGCCATTGAAAACCCTGTGAGGGTCACTATGAGTCAAACAGGACTCAAGGGCACCTAACAACAACATTGCATGGCTGGGACTAAGCTCCATTAGTAGAGCGCCACTCTGCAGTCTCTGAGGTCCCAGGTTCAATTCCCAGCACCGCAAAAATGGGAGAAGGATGTGGCAATGCACTCCCGAGGCAATCCTGAAGTACTCAGCCTTTGAAAGCCCTATGAGTCAGAATGGAGGGTTGCTGTGAGTCGGAAACGTCTGGAGGGTACCAAACAACAAAGTACAACAATGTACAATAGTCATTACTAGATGTTGGGAAGGTGGAAATCAGTGATTGATGTATATATTTAATGCTTAACAATATTCTTTTATCACTGCACTAGTTATAGATGCTGATGTATTTTCATTATCATTACATTAATCAAACCATGAAATTCTAATATATTTCCATTTGTCCCAGAATTTCTCTTAGTCAGTTTTCATGAATGTCCCACACTTGCCTGAAAGGTACATGTACTATCTGATATCAGGCTTCACATTCAGTGTCTCTTAGAGTGATGCTGTACGCATTCTCAGGCCCTAGGTCTGATCCTCAACACTGCAAAAATGGGAAAAGGACTTGGCAGCCCACTTCTGAAACCATCCCAATACAATGAGCCATTGAAAACCATATGAAATATGAAAACCATGAAATATGGAGTCTCATGTTTCATATTTGATCAGAAGGTTCAGGGTTATGTAATGAGAAGGAGAAAGGAAAAGGCATGAGGTGAACAAACACTCATTCAGCCCTTCCCATTATATATACTCTTTTAAAGCTATTACAGTGCAGGGTCACTATGACTGGCACCTGACTCACCAGCCTCTAGCAACAACAACATGAACAAGGTGGGCACACCCATTTTCTCTGTTTATAAGCTGTAGAGAGAGTGAAACATTCTGTAGCTACTCCTGGGAATGTAGCCTAAATGAGAAAGATACTCATCTTTTACCCTGAAGATTACGTGTCAGTATCTCCCCCTCTGAAAGCTGTGGAGCTGAGCACTGGGTGAATTCATGCAGTCTCTCACCCTTCCCTCCCCTGTGGCTGTCACTTCTGGGCTAACTAGTGTTGTACCCAGCGGCTCGACCCCAGAAAAAATACTCCAAGAAACAAACGGATCAGGAGCAGAAAAGTTTATTTAGACTGGGCAGCCGGCCACTTTCAGTCCCAGGAGTGGACTTTCAGAAAGCAGCAGCCAACTCACATTAGTTAGGGGCTTTATAAGATAGGGGTGTTGAAGCAAGGCTCCAGAAGCGAGAATTAGCAGTTAAGGGGAGAGGGTCACAGAGTGATTTCTCATTCCTCAGTGGTCAGCCTGCCCTTGCGATAAACTTCAGATGTCTTCCTTCTGACTGACTTACCTTGTACATTCTGTTTAGTACTGTAACTTCCCTTATCAGGAGACCTTGGAGTCCAATCGGAGCTTGTCTACTTGGTGCTTGGCAAGCCCCCCTTTTTAATTTTCTGTTTCTCAGAGGTCAGCCTCACTCACAGTTATCCTTATCATCAGTTATCCTTATCTAGGGACCTTGAGGTCTGGTTGAGGCTGGTCCGCAAAGTGTCAGTGGGACTGTGACAAGCCTTTTTCTGTAAACTTTTTCAGTTTCCACATTCCCCACTGGCTTTAATGGGCATGAGTTAAATCATTGACTCTTGATTGGGTTCAGGATTTGGGCCCAGGGGGTCATATCTAAGCTGATCTAATACTAACAGTATTACAGATGCTATTCATTCCCTTATATAAGACATTATTTTGTTAATCATGCAGAGCCCTATTGAAATTGCTATTAGCAGGAATATCAGATGACCAATCAAGGCAGATAAGGTAGTCAGCCAGGAAGACCAGGAGGGTAGGGACTCATACCAGATTTTTTTTTGTTTCAGTAACCTTATTGTACTTAGCCTGTAATTTTTTTTGGAATGTTAAAAATTCCTTAATTTTTATTCCTGGTAGCATTACTACAACTTACAGTACAATGTACCTGATGTAATGTAAAGAAAAAGAAAAAGAAAAAGTTATAACAGATAAAAGACCTCAGGAATGTACATCTAATTGACATTACATTGCATTAATTAATAGCTGCATTTTTTTTTTTTTTTTTGCAAACTGTGGCTGTGACAGTCCTGAACAAGAAGGGTTTTCTGTTTAAGACACAGTAACTTTTTGACTATGGATCATAATTTCTTCTATGGCAGATTTTTATAGTCCCTCTAACGCTATGAGTCGGATACCAACTCGACGGCACCTAACAACAACAATAATAATGCATTTGGGACCACTGTCTCAAAGTAACCTGCAGCTTTCTTGACAACTCTTTATTTTTTGTGTGTGCTAAAAACTGTAGGCCCCCCCTTCTTTTTTTTCTTTTTTCTTTTCTTTTCTTTTTTTTTTTAATTGCTGTTTTTAAAATCTCCTATCAGTGCATTTATCATTTCTATCATCAGATCCATAACTATCACCATGGTTTCCTCTATTTTTATAACCAGGATCATCGCCATAGTTGCCATCATTATCTCCAAATCTATTATATCCATCATCACCACCTCCATAGCTATCTCTGTTGCCATCATTTTCATCACCATACCTTTCTCTTCCATTATCATATAACATACTAGTCCATGTTTGGTCAGTTTCCTATCCTGAATGTGGTTTAACATCTCAACATTGAATGTTTTTAACTCAGTTATAAGCAAATACATCTTTCTCCTCTATCATCGGCTTATCAGCCATACCACTTTCCTCATTTTTTTTTTTTTAGTTTTCATTTCCACATAGGCCGTCTTTTAAACTTGCTCTTTACTTTTTGTCAAATACCTACATAATCCTTCTCAAATTCCCCCAAGTTCCTAGATTCCTGTGTCTTTCAGTTCACATGGGTTCCTCTGACAGTCAAGAAACATAAAACAGGTAGTTTCGACAGAGGACAAATATTCAGAAAGATTTCTTGTTAAGCTTTTACAAATTCATTTGCACATCTTTAAGTTTAACATCGTCATCATACAATTAAAATAACTAGAGGGAAATAAGGAAAAATCAACCCAGCATTCATGTTTCTAAGCATTCTAGAAAGGCCCTGGTGGCACAGGGTCACAGCTTGCAAGAAGTACCATCATCATATTGTACCAGCGAGTTTGTAGGTTCCCTCATGAGGGATGTGCGGGGTGCATCTCTCTCGTGCGCATAAGAGCAAAAGGTCGGAGGTCAGGTCACCTAATGCCAGTCTCCAAGATTAACTTAGTCAAAGTCTCCTTTAAAGTTCTATTCATCCTTGCTATCTCTCCTGAACTCTGTGGTTTATACATGCAATGGAGTTTCCAATCTATATTTAATGATTTAGGGATTAATTTAGAGACACTGGCTGTGAAGGCCAGTCCATTGTCAGACCCCAGAGATAGTGGGAGGCCAAATCCGGGTATAATTTCCATAGTAGCTTTTTATCACAATCTGTGCTGTTTCAGACTTGGTTGGAAATGCCTCAGTCCATCCAGAATAGGTATCAACAAACACTAGCAAATATTTATATCCATAACAGCTTCGTCTAATTTCTGTGAAGTCTAATTCCCAATGTTCACCTGGTTGGTTTCCCCGGTACCTGATTCCTTGTTGTCTAGACATTCGTCTGGCATTTACCTGGGCACATGTAGCACATCTGGAGGTAACATCCTCAGCTATAGAGGTGATCCCGGGAATGTAGAATTCAGTGGTGACAAGCTGACTTAGTTGGGTAATCCCCAAGTGAGAGGCTTGGTGGATCTGTGTAATCAAGGGACGTCCTAAAGCCTTAGGCAGCACATAGCGCCCATCAGGGTGTCTCCATCATTCTCTAGAGTCTTGTGTCCAATTTTTATTTTGGTAAATTACAACCTCTTCTTTTGAGTAGTTAGGTTTTTCTGGGAGTACTGGGACTGGGATTTAAGGCATCATTCCCTCAGTACCCACTGGTTTTAGTGCAGCTTCTTTAGCTGCCCAGTCTGCAGTTCGGTGTCCCCTCACATCCAGTTCATCTCCTTTTTGATGTCCCTTGCAGTGAATAACTGCCATTCATTTAGGTAGCCAAACAGCCTCTAAATGTCCCAAAATTTCCTTATTTTTGACAGTCTTTCCTTCTGAGGCTAATAGACCTCTTTGTTTATAAATTTTTCCATGTACAAGGAGAATAGCAAAGGCATATCTACTATCGGCACAGATGTTTAGAGTCTTTCCCTTAGTGGGGTGCAGGGCCTGAGTGAGAGCTATAAGCTCTGCACATTGAACAGAAGTCTCATGTCCCAATGCCGGGGCCCATATTACCTGTACATCTTGATTTACCATGGCCGCACCAGCATAGCAAACTCCATCCAGGACGAAACTGCTCCCATCCATGAAGAGTTTCTTCTGCGTCTGGCAGAGGCACATCCTTCAGATCAGGCCGATGTCCCTGCTGGGGTGAAATAGTCTCCAAGCAATCATGAAGCCGTTGGGTAGGGTTATCATCTGGGAGCAACGTGGCTGAGTTTAGGAGCCTGGCTTTTTGAAACTGGAACCGAGGCTGATCTAGTAACAGGGCCTGGTATTGGGTTAACCTGGCATTCGAGAGCCACTTCTCAGGAGTCCCTCGCAATGGCCCATCAATTGCATGTGGGGCTACAATGGTTAAATCTTAGCCAAAGGTCAGCTTATTAGTCTCTTTCATCAGGATGGCCACGGCTGCCACCGTCCGTAAACATGCTGGCCACCTGGCTGCTACTGGATTCAATTGTTTAGACAAGTAAGCAATCGGTCTCTTCCATGGGCCCAACTGTTGAATCAAAACTCCTTTTGCTATGCTTTGCTTGTCACCCACGAAAAGCTGAAAGGGCTTAGTAACATCAGGAAGGGGAAGTGCAGGGGCAGTGGTCAGAGCCTGTTTTAAATCATCAAATGCCTTTTGCTCCACCTCTGTCCAGACTAATGGCTCATGTCCCCCCCCCCCACCGCCGCAGTAGCTGCATACAAAGGTTTAGCCATCTCAGCAAATCCTAAAATCCAAAGACGACAGTATCCCACAGAGCCTAGAAATTCTCTCATTTGCTTCTCTGAGGTAGGGGTGGGAGTTTTTAGGATTGCCTCTATCTGTTTTGTTGAGAGAGACCTTGTACCTCCTGGGGAGTCCTGGATTATTGTAGACCTTGAGGACAATGTTCATAAGTTCCTAATTTTTTTTTAAAAAAACCCTTTCAATTTCTGGATCTTTCTTCTAATGTCTGGGGCTGACTGGGCTACAAAGGCCAAATTCATAGCCCTCCAATTGTCATTTGCATACAGATCAATAGGCATATAAGACATGTATGCTTCTAGGAGGCTTTCTAGGAACACGGCAGGAGACTGTGGAGTCCTGCTGAATCTCGCTTACCTTGGACAAATTCATAGGCTTCCTAGCAGTCCCTCACAACTGGGCTAGGAGATGCTGGTGATAGGTGTTCAGACTCTGCCTACCTGTAGTGGCATTTGGGTCCCAGGTGGGGCAGGTTGTAGGCAAAACGTGGGTGAGTTGGGCCTGTCCCTCCAGCAATGTGTCATCATTGGGCCCAAGGACCAACTTTTGGGCCTCACTCAGGGTTCATTCACATTCTTCAGACTTGAAAAGAGTTTGCAAGAGTTGCTGAAAATCATCCCAAGTAGCCTGGTGGGTTAAGAAAACAGACTCTGAAAGGAAGGTAAGAGCTTGGGATTTTTCTGAAAAAGGAGGACTCTGATGTTTCCAATATTTCCAGTATATCATTAGTACCTAGATGAGGCCTCCAAGAGTGACCTCCCCAGGGGAGAAAAGTAGGCCACAGAAGACTCAATGTCGCCTGAGTGTAGTCCTCCCAGGAGTGGACTCTGGAATCGAATCACACTGGGAAAGTCACAGGGTGACAGAAAAGGTGAACCAACAACTCAGCAGGCTTGGTGCTTTGCAGCCACCAGAGGCAAAAAACATAACCAGTCTCTAATCAGACCTCTGAGGGGCTGACAGTTCACCCTCTTACAGAAAGGGAGATGTCAGCAGTCAGAATGGTCCTCTGGGTTGACAGGACAAAAAGGACTCTGGCAAACACGTCACAGTAGTTTGGCAAAAAAGGCAATCAGAAGGAGGATACCCTAAATGGTAGAGGAGGCTCTGAATTTCCTTATCCAAGACCTGCTTGGACAGCATCCTAAAAAGAGGGCCCCAATCTGTGCAGACAAAGGGGTCTCGAGGTCAGGGACTACAACAGAGGCTAGACAAGTCTTCAAGAAGGACTTGTAGGAAGAGAGAGAATCTGGCCAGGAGGAAGTCAGACATCGGAAAGACAGATTCAAACGATGAATGAGGAGGGATCCTAGAGACAGATTCAAAGATTCAGAAGACAAATTAGGGGAGGGGGCCTGTCATCAAGCCTGGGGCCCTGGACTGTCTCAGGGGGCGCTTTCCCCAGGGTCTTTGACTGGCAAGACTCATCAGGGCTGGAGACTAGTCCAGGCTCCTGTGGGTGGATCTCGCTTGAATCGGCATTGCTCACATATCCCCAAACCAGGCAGACCCCCTATAGTGCAGCCTCTCAATCCCTGCACTAGTCCAAAATACAGATAGGGGAACAAACAGGGCAAAAAAACAAAAGATGAATGGAGCAATTCTTTGCACACATAATATAAAATTGAAAAAAAAAGCATGTCCCATTTTACCTTTTTTTAACCTAGACTTTATGTACTTAATATCATCTTAGAGGAAC
The DNA here is from genome assembly GCA_007922755.1 of Pedetes capensis. NCBI lineage: Eukaryota > Metazoa > Chordata > Mammalia > Rodentia > Pedetidae > Pedetes > Pedetes capensis. The sequence goes on from VMDO01015702.1 coordinate 48,755, forward strand.
TAGGCATGGAGGGAAGCTTTCAAGTTCAGCATAAAACAGACTCCAAATTCAGCTTCTGTGGTCTGGAGAAAAAGCAAATCTGAAGTGAGACAACATATAGGACAAAGGGGTTGAGGTTTTGATGATGAAGTTCCCATGAAGTTAAGGACGACATGAAAGCTAAACAGCACCAAGCACAGGGGTTTAACACAGGGCAGACAGACACCAAATAACAAACTGAGACAACAATGAATGAAACATATTCAAAACAAATCCTATCCCAATGTCTTGGGTTAGGACAGAGGCCGAGGTTGTGTCACGTCTGACCCTCAGGAACTCCCAAAAGCAAATGCCGCAGCACAAAGAGGAAACCTCACCTCCGGAGGATACCAATCTGTCGCAATCACCAAACGGCATCCAATTCCCCGGGGCACGGAAACCCGGAGGCCCTGGCACATCTTCAGGGGGTAACCCCCTCGGGTCTGACTCCAGAGCTCAGAAAGCCCAAATTATCTGGAGCTCTGGGGAGATCTCGCTGGGGCCTCCCAAAGGTTGTACCCAGCGGCTCGACCCCAGAAAAAATACTCCAACACACAAAACGGATCAGGAGCAGAAAAGTTTATTTAGACTGGCCAGCCGGCCACTTTCAGTCCCGGGAGTGGACCTTCAGAAAGCAGCAGCCGACTCACATTAGTTAAGGGCTGCAGTCTCTGAGGACCCGAGTTCAATTCCCAGCACTGCAAAAATGGGAGAAGGGCCTGGCAATCCACTCCCAAGGCAATCCCGAAACAGTCAGCCATTGAAAACCCTATGAGGGTCGCTATGAGTCGGATACCGACTTGACGGCAACTAACAACAACAACAACAACTTATAGGATAGGGGTGTTGAAGCAAGGCTCCAGAAGCGAGAATTAGCAGTTATGGGGAGGGGGGCACAGAGTGATTTCTCATTCCTCAGTGGTCAGCCTGTCCTTGCGATAAACTTCAGATGTCTTCCCTCTGACTGACTTATCTTGTACATTCTGTTCAGGGTTATAACTTCCCTTATCTGGAGACCTTGGAGTCTAATCGGAGCTTGTCTACTTGGTGCTAGGCAAGCCCCCCTTTTTAATTTTCTATTTCTCAGAGGTAAGCCTCACTCACAGTTATCCTTATCATCAGTTATCCTTCTCTAGGGACCTTGAGGTCTGGTTGAGGCTGGTCCGCAAAGCGTCAGTGGGACTGTGACAAGCCTTTTTCTGTAAACATTTTCTGTTTCCACAGCAGGTGCGTGAACAGAATAGCTTGTTGATAATTCAAGGGGCTTTATTTGGGAGAGAGCAGGAGGAAGCATGCTGTGAAGCTCCTTCCTCCTCATGACCTTCACTAGAACACTGGGCAGTGGAGACATGGTCCGAGTTCTGAATGCGAGGCTCATTTCAGACACATACCTGATGTTCCACTAAGTGTCTACAGTCATTTCACTAATGCTGACCAATTGGGAGAGACGTGTGTGTAGAGTCATGAATTAGTTCTGGGAACACTTTATTATGTAATTCCCT
>VMDO01015703.1:0-40567 GCA_007922755.1 Pedetes capensis
CAGCACTGGAGGTGTTAACATGTTTATGCCAACAGATTTGGAAAACTGCTACTTGGCCAACTGACTGGAAGAGATCCATATTTGTGCCTATTCCCAAAAAAGGGGATCCAACTGAATGTGCAAACTATCGGACAATATCATTAATATCACACACCAGCAAAATTCTACTAAAGATCATTCAGAAGCTACTGCAGCAATATATAGACAGGGAATTACCGGAAAATCAAGCGGGATTCAGAAGAGGGTGGGGAACTAGGGACATCATTGCTGATGTCAGGTGGATATTAGCTGAAAGCAGAGAATATCAAAAAGACGTCTATCTATGTTTTATTGACTACGCAAAAGCATTTGATTGTGTGGATCACAACAAATTATGGACAACACTTTGGCAAATGGGAATACCAGAACACCTAATTGTGCTCATGAGAAATCTGTACATGAACCAAGAGGCAGTTGTTCAAATAGAACAAGGAAACACTGAGTGGTTTAAAATTGAGAAAGGTGTGCGTCAGGCCTGTATACTTTCACCCTATCTCTTCAATGTATACACTGAGCAAATAATCCGAGAAGCTGGACTTTATGAGGAAGAAAGTGGCATCAAGATTGGAGGAAGACTCATTAACAACCTGCATTATGCAGATGACACCACTTTGCTTGCTGAAAATGAAAAGGATTTAAAACATTTACTGATGAAGATCAAAGATCATAGCCTTCAATATGGGTTACGAATAAACATCAACAAAACAAAAGTCCTTACGACTGGATCAGCACGCAACTTCACATTAAATGGAGAAAAGATTGAGGTTGTCCAAGATTTTACTTTGCTTGGCTCTATAATTGACCAAAGACGCATTGCTCTAGGAAAAGCTGTGGCAAAAGATCTCTTTAGAGTATTGAAAAGCAAAGATGTCACATTGAAGATGAAGGTGCGTCTGACTCATGCCATGGTATTTTCAGTGGCATCATATGGTTGTGAAAGCTGGACATTGAACAAGAGAGACAGAAAAAGAACTGATGCTTTTGAATTGTGCTGGAGACGTCTACTGAATATACCATGGACTGCCAAAAGAACCAACAGATCTGTCCTAGAAGAAGTACAACCAGAGTGCTCCTTGGAAGCAAAAATGGCCAAACTGCGTCTTACATATTTCGGACATGTAGTCAGGAGAGAACAATCCTGGAGAAGGACATCATGTTTGGAAGAGTGGCAGGTCAACGCAAAAGAGGAAAACCCTCCACCAGATGGATTGACATAGTATCTGCAACAATGGGCTTAAACATAAATAAGATTGTTTGCCTGGCACAGAATCGGCAAGTGTTTCGATCTGCTGTACATAGGTTCGCTATGAGTCGGACTCGCCTCGACGGCACCTAACAACAACAACAACGATATACAACTCCCTTCATAATTTCTTATTCTAGATGCTCCACTCTTCCAGTTAGCAACTCTGTCCATCTAGGGTTCTCTGTTGCCTGTCACATCTGAACTCTGATTCACATCCAGGGTTCTCTGCTCCCTGTCATGTCTGAATTCCTGGCTACCCTGCCATTCTTAAGCGATGGTGTACATGTGACCATTTTCCATCGAATTCAGCCACCGGAGACTCAATGATTTGTCCTGCCTCATTGTGCAAAACCAATCCCATCTCCTGATTATCATGGTCCATTAACTGTACCAAAATGATGACTTTTTCCTCACTCACTGGTCTTCTGGTACAAGGATTCCAAAGTGACTTGGTGATATCCAGGTCACTTGGAGTTTAATGGTATTCACACAGTATTCCCTGGTGGAAGCATCTAGGACCTATAGATCTAGAGTTGGAGCTATAAAAGCAAAAACTCCCAAAATGGGCCACTGAGGGTGACAGAAAACTGAGCCTTGCCTACTTGCTCCTTCTACTTTCCAGACTCAGGTACCTTACCTGTTGGAGACACAGCACAGTACAAGTGTTGGTTTAGAGTATATCCTCTGTCCTAGAGGGAGGCATTCTCTCTTTTCAGATCTGCTCTGTATACTTCAACTGTACTTTCAAATGGCTATTTTATCACTTTATTGGGCTAGAAGCTTCTGGAGGATGTAGTATATAGTAGGACTAGTGGGTACCATGATCACATTCTCACTGTCACATTTAGTTTGCTGTAAGGTGGGTTCCTCAGTCCAGTGAAATGTTTAGCAGATCCCATGTCAAATGGACAGAACACTCAGGAAGTCCTTGGAGAGCAGTGCTGGTTAAGCCCTCTGGGAAAGGCAAACCTACACCTGGGAAAGGCAAACCTACACCTGGGAAACATGTCAATTCTAGTCAAAATGAGTTGCATATATTCTCAACTCTAATCCATACCCTTTCAACAGTTTGCTGCTGCTGTTGTTGTTGTTGTTGTTAGGTGCCATCTAGTCAGATCCATCAGAGGCTGGCCAATGACAACTGACTAAGCCATTCTGTCTTCTTACCGACCTGCAACAGCCAGAACTAAAAGAATGGAAAGCCAGGAGCAGTAGTGCACACCAGTAATCCTAGAGACTCAGGAGGCTGAGGCAAGAGGATTGTGAGTTTTAGGCCAGAGGCAGCCTGTGCACCTTAGCAAGACCCTGTCTCAAAATAAAGAATAAAAAAGGGGGCTAGCGTAGGGATACGGCCTAGAGAGGCAGCCCATGTTGAGGCCTCTCTAGCCTACTTAGACGACTAAGACTTGTTTCCAGGGCAAGATGGCCCTTAGTAACCTCTACCCTACATCCTGGGCCTTTTGGGTGATGAGGTCACCAAGATGACTCTGGCATCCCACTACCCACCTCAAACCTCTCAACACCTGATTGGCTATTTCCCAATTAACCAATGACCCCCAGTTGGGCAGTTTAAGAACATCCCCTGATTGGCTCCCCTTCCAGTGCTTCAGTTGCATCCTTCCCCCCATAGGTTAAGCCCCGATCACCCCACATGATGTGGCAGTCTCTGATTGGTCCAGTTAGGGTATATAAATGCAGTGCACAGGGCACTCAGGGTCCACTCCACTGACCCTCATGAGAGTGACATGCGAGAGATAACTACAATAAAGAGCTGTTGATAGAAGAGCACTTGAGCTGTTGGTGTCCTCCTTTGAAGAAAGAAGCAAGGAGCAGCTATGGGTGTAATTCTCTGAGCCTGCCTTTCCGAAGGCTTCTCAGAATAGCCATGAGCATAACCCTTCTTCCAGGTGGTGCTACACTCAACTCACCACCTCCCAGCAGGTCTTCAGCCACAGAACTCAGCTCACAGCCGGAGGCCGATGGCAGGAGCAACACCCCGTGAGTGGCAACACCCCACAGACTAAGGGTGAAGCTCAGGAGTAGAGCACTTGCCTGGTGTGCACAAGGCCTTGGGTTCTACAACCCCTCCCCTACTGCTAAAAAAGATAAAGTATGAATGGAATACAGAGTCAAGGGAGGCCAGGGTAGGGGGAGAGAGAGAGAGAGAGAGAGGTAACTAAAGGAGAGTTTATTGATATGAGAGCACTCTTACAAGACACATGACAGTATTTTGGAAAGAATGGCAGGAGAGGAGGCTAAACTGTTGCAGACACATTGCCCTTGGAAGCCTGGAGAAGGTAACGTTCCACACACCTCAGAAGGTGTAATAAATATACGTGCTCTGGGATCAACCGTGGCTTTTACTTTTCTACATGCACTGAATACCCTTTGCCAGATGACTAAGGACTCCCTCTGCATGCAAATACTAATGAAATTCTCTTGCCTGTCCATGGTAGAGCAGAAGCTCTTTATCTGGTTCTTAACCAGCTCCTCCTAGCCTTTGTTCTTTCTGGAAGGCAGCAGATAAAACATGTTCCAGGATCCCAGTGACTGTCAGCTGGAACTGGCAATTAATGATTTGAATTTTCACCAAAAGTCATTTCCACTGAGAAGTCAGCTCTGCTTCCAGGGTTGAAGACAATCAGGAAAATCAAAACAAACTTAGATTTATTTTCATGTGGGGCAATACACAGAAAATGCTGACCTACTGATGCCCAGGAGAAACCAAGAGTCAGGTGAAGATGCAAGGTTTAGAGCAAATCTCTTCCCAGGTGTGTTTGTAAGTACTCGGGGCTTCTAAAAGGCATGCTCTATGTTCCAAATGGGCTGGGATTTAGCTCAGTTGGTAGAGCGCCGCTCTGCAGTCTCTGAAGTCCCAGGTTCAATTCCCAGCACCGCAAAAATGGGAGAAGGATGTGGCAATCCACTCCTGAGACAATCCCCAAAACAATCAGCTGTTGAAAACCCTATGAGGGCCATATGAGTCAGACATGACTCAACAGCACCTAACAAAAACATGTTCCAAATGACTCTCCTGAAAGTATTCAAGCAAACTCCAATGATTTTATTGCCTTTTCTTTCTGAAACATTAAAGCTCTGATCCTACAAGGGGAGACCTCTGTCCCTGGACTCATAACCTCTCTTGGAAGTGTTTAATCCCCAAGCAGAATATAGGTGTGTGAACTTCCCACTTTGATTCAAAGTCACTTTAATGTCCAAAGAAGAGAGTCCACAGTGTCCACTCACTTCTCACAGGCTCGTTTTTGTTTTTTGTTTTGTTTTGTTTTGTTGTCTTCAGACTCTTGACTTCCTTTCCATTTTATGTTGAGTTAGTATTTAAGTGGCAAGTCACTTTCCTGAGCCACCTTGTCCATAAACATTAGCCAAATTGTCCTGGGGCTGTTCCGGGGTGAGAGACCCAGGTGGCAGCAGGGGGCGGGGGGGAACGCCCTGCCTGACCACCATCCTTCAGTACTTACTTCTGCCCACAGAGCCACCAAACATGGCAACTTTGCCCTGGAGAGAGAGTCCTCTTCTCCCAGATTAAGTGGCTTTCCATGAGGTGCTGTGAAGGAGAGGGGAATTCCAGAGGCCTGAATTCCACTGCCAAGGCCACTACTAAGTAACTGGGTCACCTTGAGCAAGTCACATTGAACTCTGTGTCTTTGAGACCTCATGGGTAAAGTGAGGGTGCCAGATTATATAATGTAATAAGAAGTCTGTTATCAGCCCTTGGAACTGACACTTTTTAAAATTATTTCTATTTTTTTATTATACATATTTATGGAGTTGTTGTTGGGTGCTGTCAAGTCCAGTCTGACTCATTGCAACCCTCATAGGGTTTTCAATGGCTGATTGCTTCTGGATTGTTCAGGAGTGTGCTGCCATGTCCTTCTCCTGTTTTTGCGGTTCTGGGAATCAAACCCATGGCCTCAGAGAGTGCAAAGCAGCATTCTTAACAACTGAACTAAACCCCAGCCCTATTTATGGAGTACACAGTGATAATTCGGTTCATATATACAATTATTGCAATTATCATTATTGCAATTATTAAACCTGGGCTGTTAACATTCTCATCTCTTTAAGCAATATACAAAAACTTCATGATTAGCATGCATCCGTAACTAGATATTTGTGAAACATACTATGATTTTTTTAATTGCGTTCAGTATAATGGGATTCATTATGGGATTTTCAAACTTACATCCTGTATTTTCCACTTGTTCTCTGCCTCTACCCTGCTACTGGCCCTTTTAAGCCCCACTCCTTTCACTTCCCCTTCTGCCTCACATCTGAGACAGCTGAAAAGAAAGCCCCGGGGCTCTCTTGGTGGAGTTTCAAGCCAGAGGAGCTCTCTGGCATGTGGAAACCCTTATCCTGGCCTCAGCTCCTAACCACCAAAAATCCCCAAGCTGGTCTCCTTCCCCTATTCTTGAGCCCTTTTTGGACCTCCTTGGGATCTACCTTGCTCTCCCCAGAAAGTCCCATTATATGAATAAGGAAACTTCTCAGACATGATCACTATGTGCATGGCATAATCAGTCTCAATAGCTGACCAAATTAGGGGTGGGGGGGTCCATCCCGTTTCTGCAGGGCATTCATAGCAGATGATCTCTGAGATCTATGCCCCGTGGCCACACCATTTAGGAAAGTGAAATGTGAACTTCTCATGAACATTGGAAGTTTAATAGTAAGCACTATTACAAAGAAGCAGATAACAAATTCCCACAGTGTAGTTTATTTCACACAATATATCCAAAGTGTTATCATTGCAACATGTAATCAATTGAAAAAGTATTAATGAGGTAGAATATTTTTTCCATCCTAAGTGTTCAGAATCTGATGACTATTTGCACCACAGCATATCACAGTGTGAACTGGCCTCTTTTCAAGCACTCAAAACCCACCTGAGCCAGTGGTTACTCTATCAGAATGTACAGTTCTACGAGATCCCAAAGAAGCCCCCAGATTCCTGAAATGACTGTTGTTTATAAAAAGTATTACTGTATTCATAGGATTGAAGATGCCGTTGATTGTAAGATGCATTCTTATTCGATATACCACTTAAAATTTGGTTAAGAATGCCATCGTTTATCAAATAAGTTAAATTTTCGGCAATATTAAACTGAAAAAAGTATACACCTTAGAACTCTTTTATATATATATGGAGTATTTCCCCTAAAATGTCTGACCCTTGGGGAAGTTGCAAGGTAAGACAATCAGTGTCTTTGGTGCTATCATCCCTTTGGTCCTACCATCTACAAGATCCTATTTCTCTCCTCTGACACCCCTACTTAATCCCTGCCAGTCCTTGATCTAATTATCAGTAGGTGATGAGGGATGAGGTCCCCTCAGAATTCAAAGACTAGAATCCTAGCCCCCGTGGCACTGGTCCCAGGAGGTGGGGCCTTTGGGAGGTGATAGGTCCTGAGCTCAGAGCTCTCAAGGATGGGATTCCTGCTGTTCTAAGGAGCTCCACAGAGATCATTTGCTGCTTCTCCCATGGGAGGGCACAGCTAGAAGTCAGCAGTCTGGAATTTGGGAGAGAACCCTCCCCAGAGCCCATCCACACTGAGACTCTCCTCTTGAACTTCCAGGCTCTAGATCTATGAGGGATGCATTTCTGAGTGTATAAGCCACCCAGTTGATGGTACTTGGTTATCACAGCCATAAAGAACAAAGTCAGAGGGTGTTCCTCGATAAGCCCTATTGTATTAGGGGAATTCTTGAAGTGACACTTGCATTGAGGAAAAGAACATCTAAAATGAGGCATTATTGAATATATTCATTATTAAAACGTGCAGATCATGAAAGCAGACAAGACCCAAATTGGGAAAGATAATGGATGAAGCATGGCCAGACTGCGTCTTACATATTTTGGACATGTAGTCAGAAGAGACCAATCCCTGGAGAAAGATATTATATTTGGGAGAGTGGCAGGTCAACAAAAAAAAAAAGGAAAACCCTCCACTAGATGGATTGACACAGGGTCTACAACAATGTGCTTAAACATAAAAAAGATCATGTGCCTGGCACAGAATCGTGAAGTGTTTCAGTCTGCTATTCACAGGGTTGCTATGAGTCAGACTGGACTCATTGGCACCTAACAACAACAACGGCAATGGATGAAAGAAAGAGGGAGGGGCAAGAAGAAAAGGTAATGAGAGAAAAAAAAATTTCATATGTGTTACCCTTATGGCAAATTGAGATGTGCATATATAGATAGATATACCCACAAAAAAGATACGCAAGTAGAAAGGAGACCATTGTTGAGGAAGGAGGGGATGGGAGAGGAGGGTCACAAGAGGGGCAAGAGGAAGTTATGTGAGCAATGTAGCATTACAATGCTACAATGTGAGCATTACAATGAGTAATGAAATGCATGTATGGAAATGTGGAAACATGGAAATAATGAGACCTATTAAGTTGTATACCAAAAATTACTAATAAAGTTTTTTAAAGGAACTAAAAAATAAAACAAAATGAGGCATTATTGAGATTACTGAGCCCTGTGCGGTACAGCAAGTTCCTCTCACCTCCTAACAATCCTCTGAGTCAAGCATTGCTTCATTTCCATAGGTTAAAATGAAAAAAAGGAGCAGACTCAGAGAAACTTCCCTATGGTAAACAGTGTCTAAGTAGCAAATTCTACTTTTAAGCCCAAGTCTGTCTACTTCACGGATCCATGTATTTTCATGATAATCAAAAGAAGGAAATAATAAAAGTCCACGATAACTAAGTTCCCAGAAGGCAACTACTTACCTACTCCTCTTCCTAATAAGCCCACCCTACCCCTGTGGAAGGCCGTAAGCATTGAATTGTGGGTGGCTTGCTCTGTAAGAACCGACATCAGACGTCAGCTCTGGGCACAGTAGTTGGCCACCCCTGGTCACTCAGCAGGTTTCCTTTGAAAGGCTGCAAGAAGCACTTGGAATGAGCAGCCTCCTTTTTAAAAATGTACCATCCTGAACACCAAAGAACATTCAGTGAACAGAAGTAAGTGTGTGCTTGTGCACACTTGAACGTGCAGTTTTGGAGGTGAGACTTTGCACAGTTCAGTGGTCATGAATGGTTGCCCATGGCATGATCTCCATGCAGCTGCAGTTCCCAAGAGCACAGCAGTGAGGCCTGGGTGGATATGGTTTTTCTTGTCCTTAGGCTTGACCACAGTAGCCTGAAGACCTGAGCCAGCTCGAAAGGGCTGCCCAGAAAGCCAGCCAAATCAAGTATCAACCCTCCCCGAGCTGCAACATAACAAAGAGCTATTTTTCAGCATCTCCAGGGTCAAAGTAGTGCACAGCATAAGCAATGCTTTGAAACACACAGGCAAAGAAACAGCTAAGTCCCTCCGTAATGGAATTGTTGTTGTTGTTAGGTGCCGTCGAGTCAGTATCCAACTCATAGCGACCCTCTGTACAACACGGGAAACACTATTGTCAGTGCTTCTCTGCTGTTCATAGGGTTTTCAATGGCAGATTGATTTTTGGGAGGGGGTTGCCAGGTCCTTCTCCCAAGCCTACAGCTTCTGGTGTTCCCAGGCAGTCTCCCATCCAGGTACTAACCAGGCCTGACCCTGCTTAGCTTCCAAGATCTGACGGGATTGGATGGCACAGGGCTACAGCTGCAGCCGTAATGGAATGAGGACCCCTAAATAGAAAAAAGTGCAAAAAACTGGTACAGGCTCTGTCAGTAACAGAAATCACATGCAGACCACATTACAAGAGAATTTCCTCTGCAACTTTGAGGCAAGAGTAAGGATATTGCAGACATTAACCTTTTGTGGGCATCACTACAATTTAAAGATACTCCCCAAATGTCTGGCTCATTCCTCCCTGCCAGAATTCACACATTTTTGTCATTATTCTCCAAGTTCTAGGTATTTGGAATATTTAGAACTGTGACTATTGCCTTGAAGGCTGAACTAGACTCATAATAAGCCAAGCCCTCCCGAGCTTGGGCTCATGAATTAGGTCCTTCCTCAACTCTGCTCCATGCTGAGACAGTCATACACCTCTGTTAGTCCTACAGTTTGTGGCAGAAGGAAGGAAAGAGACAATTCCAGGATCCTAAGCAGTGCAAATGGGAGAAGGGTGTGGCAATCCACTCCCAGGGCAATCCCAAAACAATCAGCCATTGAAAACCTTATGAGGGTCAGTATAAGTTGGGCATGACTCAATGGCACCTAACAACAACAACAACATGCAGTACAAATCCAGACCAGCGCATTGAAGAGCTTCAGCTGTTTAATCAGAATGAATGGAAATAAGCAGAGCATACCTCAGTCTCCTATAACCTTCAGACCATCATCAAAATTCACTCAAGACCCCGTGATCACTCATTTCTCCTGACAGTGATTTGAATCCTATTATATTTAACTTTTAAAATAATAGTTTTGTCAGGTCCAACTCATAGTGACCCTAAGTACAACAGAATGAAACACTACCCAACACTGCTATGCCTGGCACTAGGTCAGTGCTTCTCTGTTATTTAGAGGGCTTTTCTATGGCTGATTTTTTTAGGCGTGGGCTGCTGAGTCTTTCTCCCAAGCAAACAGCACCCAATATTCTCAGGTGGTCTCTCATCCAAGGACTAACCAGGCCTGACCCTGTTTAGCTTCCGAGATCAGATGGGATCAGACACCAGGGTAGTATGACTGTAGACTTAAAAAATAATATATACCATTTTATCTTAAGAGCTCAGTGCTGGAAACCAGGGCAATCTCCTACCCGCCTTCCACAGGATGGTAGGAGGCAGGACCTGCACCCCAGTGCATTCAGAGAGTGGACCCTGGAGCCAAAGAGGATTCTCCTCTAGCCTCAAGGTTTAGTGTCGTTTGCCCTGTTAGGTTTTGGACCCTGACCCTTTAGATCTGGGACCTGTGATGTTTTCTTCTGTCTCATTTCTCTTTTAGAGTGGAAATTCTTTCCTGTTCTTGTCTCACCATTGTATCTGGGAAGCATGTAACTTATCTAGTCTCACAGACTCACAGCTAGAGAGGAATTTTGCATCTGGATGACTCCTTCCTAGGGTCTCATCCATATTGGATGCAAATGCTATTTAGATGAAACTTGCACTTTAGAAGTGATACTAGAATGGTTATGACTTTCAGAGCTTGGGGATGGGATGAATTCATCTTGCATGCAAGAAAGCCAGGAATTTGGGAGCCAGGAGTAGAACCCTGGTTCTACTCCTGTCTGAATGTCTGGGTGCTCCAATTTCATCTGTTTGAATCCTACTCTCCTATGCAATAGCTTTTGGAGGTCCCGGCTCTGAGAGGTGATTAAGTCATGAATAGAATTAACATCCTTATAAAAAGAGATCCTGGAAAGCTTTTCTGCTCTCTTTCCACCAAGTCAGGGTACAGCACCAAGACAGCCATCTGTGAACCAGGAAAAAGGCCCTCACCAGACACCAACCCTGCCAGTGCCTTGACATTGGATTTCCCAGCCTTCAAAACTATGAGAAATAAATATAGTTTAAGTGACCCAGCTTATGGGTTATGTTAAAGCAGCCTAAACTAAGTAACATTACTGATCGTGTGCCAGGCCCAAGGTTAAGCATTTTGCATACCTCATCTCCTTGAATCTTTATAACACTGGCCTCTGAGATGATCTAGTTAGTTGCTTATTTCCTACCTGTCTCCCTTCACAAACATAGGCACCTGCAGGCTGGAAGCTCACCTATCCACTCAAAGCTATTCCCCAGTGCTGGGAATGGGACCTAATATAAAGCAAGCACTCACTACATACTTTTTTACGTGAATAATTTTATCTTCACAGGGATTCAGCAATGAGAACATTCTTCTCCTGATTTTACAAATGAAGAAACAAAGTCAGAGAAACTCAAATTTTCTTTAAGCTGCAGAACCAACATTTGAGCCTGACTCTATGCTGCCATTGAAAACCCTATGAGGGTCGCTATGAGTCGGACACGACTCGATGTCACCTAGCAACAACAACAACAACTTTATGCTCAGAATCCATGCTCTGAAATATCATAGCCGGTTAGGAAGTCTTGGCTGGTAGAAGCAGTTCCAGGATTAGACATCGTCCGCGTTAAACATCAACAAGGAATAGCTTTGCCATCCTTTGCTTTATCTTGTTACCTTCAGGGTGCATCTTGTCGCCTTAGACCATTGGTTCCCCTTACAAAACTAGAGTGGGCATCTCTACAACAAATGCAAATAGGAACATCCAAAAGTGGTACTGAGATCCACTCTGCCCTACAAATCTTGTTGAGAATATAGGAAATTTTCCCAAAGCAGCCCCAGAAAATGTCCCCTCTCCTTTTATTGGCCAGAATTGCACCTCCTGACCACATATAAGCTAAGCACATAAGAAGGAGGATTGGTTGGCCATATTGCCTTAGACAAATATTCACCCTTGGGAGTCAAGTAAGGGTCACATCCTCTCCTGTAGAACATAAACACACAGAAAAGAGACTGGACAAATGGGGTTCTGTTACTGTTCCCAGTGTTATAGCTGCTTTAAAAGTTTCCTTAGTGGCATAAAACAATGTTTTAATTACACTCACAGATAATTTGGAAGTGCCTAACAGGGATGATTAGAATCTGTTTCATGACTTATAAAACTTCAGATGGGAAGATGGAAATTATAGAGGGACCAGAGTATTTATCTGGAGGCTTCTTTCACACATGTCTGGTACCCAGGTAGAAATGACTCAAAGGTTGAGTTCAGATGGGATCCTTAACCAGAGTGTTCCACCTGCCCTCATTGTGTGGCTTGGGCTTCCACACAGCATGGCGTCCTCGTGGCAGCCAGACATCCTACCTGGGCTCCAAATGTGAGTGTCCTAGTGAAAAAGGAGGAAGCTGCATTACCTTTTGGGATTTAGCCTCAGAAGTCACATAGCATAACTTCCCACCATCCTTTGCTGGTTATATCAGTCCTGAGCCTAACCAGACACAAAGGGAGAGTATAAAGACTCTATTCCTTAATGAAGAGTATCAAAAAATTTGTGACCATTTCTTTAAACCACTATTATGAGCAAAAAGCTGGAGTAGGCAAATAACAGTATATGCCTTTGGATCAGAAATGAGTTACATTTTCAGAAAACAATCACAGAATAGTCACCCTTCTGGAAAACGTACCTGTTCAGTGGTGAGGCTATAAGACAGACCACCTATCCATCAATTTCATCCATAATTTAGCCATCAGTAAGGTTAGTACTTTTCAAAATATGTGAAGAAAATAGTCTCTGCTCCCCAGAATTTGTAAGGTTTAATGAGAAAAAATGGGCTAGTTGACAACTCCTTTCCTTTCTGTTTTTTTTTTTTTTTTGTGTGTGTGTGTGTGTGTGTGTGTGTGTGTGTGTTATTTTTTTTTCCTATTGGTTAGAAGTTTGCTCTGGATACTTCCTCACCAGTTCTGCCATTCATAATGCTAGGGACCCTTGTGCCCCGCTTGTGCTAATTTATCCATCTATAAAATGGAGTCCCCCATCCCTGGAGGAGCAGGTTCTCGGGATTCCTTTTCTGTATTCACAACAGACTTTAAGGTCCTTGGAGACTGTGCTGTTTAAATGCAAAATGTTATGACTATCATTTCATTACATGTAAACCAAAACAGCCCAAGGATGCTTCTGTTGCCCCGTTGCTAGGTTACTGCCAGACCTCCCTGCCTGCTCTGAGATGCTCAGATTTGCTGGGGCTTTGCACCAGGGCAGCCTCTCAGGGGCTGTGGCGGAGGTGAGAGAGAAGGTTGGCCGGGCGTCAAATTGCTGTGGACATCATTGGGAAAAGAGGGTATTTAGCTTCTAGGTACCATGGCTGTGTTTGCTTGCCCTGAATCCGAGACCTCAACTTCATATATCAGTGCTAACCAACTAGAAGGGCTTAACCCTGCCACAGCACAGATTGCTTCTCTGAAGGAGCCAAATTCATATGCACTTTATCGTCCAGAGGCTGAGGATGGGGAAATCAAATGTGGTGAGCAGGTGCTAACACCTGCAGCTGCTTTCCTACGCTCAAGGTTCCGACATATCTGCACACTTTTTGTAAGGGAAGGGAAACAGATCTCAGGCTATTAATATTGTACCATTAAAAAAAAATTCCTTCCAGAGGCAAGTCATCTCCTGTTGCCAGTCCCACTGGAGGTTGTGAAGGTTTAAAGAAAGATAAGCTCCCCAGATATGACATTTAGATAGTGACAAGTAATTACACACACAAACAAAGAATGAGTGCTCGCCCCGCGTTCCTCCAGGTGAAGACTATTTATTAAATATACTCTTCTGCTAGAGAGAACCTTCCACAGCTTTATCCTGGTGAGCCTTTTTCTCTTTAATAATGATTTAAGCCGGGCACCAGCATCCTGGCTCCCAAAAATCCAGGGATATTTTTCTCCCTGGCCACAGAACCATGAAGAATCATTTTAGAAAATTCCGAGATGATCTCATCAATGGGGATGTGATATTCAGTATTCATCTGAAATCCTCTCCCCATCTGTTTCCTTCCACAGCAACATGGGAGAAACAGCAAGGAAACTAATAAAGTTGTCACAAATGAATGGAAGAACAAAAAGAAGTGCAGAAAAAGGGAATGACAAAGTTGGAAGAAGACAGATGGAAACCAAGCTGCAGGAGAATTCTTCCTGGATAAGGCAAGAGAATGGAGACTAGTCTTCCTGGGAAAGCTACAAAGCTTGTTCATTTGTCACCAAGGATTTACTGGGAACCATGGCTGGGCCGCACCCATCCCACGTGCCAGGAAATAGCAGCAAGCCCTTCCTGCGTTGCACAGATCAGCCAGAGAAACCAGGGAAGGGAGCAATAAATGCACATTGACAAGACAGCAGTAGAAGCTGTAAGGAAACCAGAAGATGCTATGAGTCTATGTAACTAGGTGATGTAATTCAGCTGGGCAGGTCGTGGAAGGCCTCCTGAGGAGGTGGCCTGTGCTCCTGGGAAACACTGGGACCTTATCGATTGTTGTTTGTTGTTAGGTGCTGTCAAGTCAGGTCTGACTCATAGAGACCCTATGTACAACAGAATAAAACATTCCCCAACAATGTGACATGCACACAATCTTTTTTATGTTTAAATCCATTGTCGCAGCCACTGTGTCAATCCATCTAGTTGAGGGTCTTCCTTTTCTTTTTTTTCTTTTTTTTCTGACCTGCCACTCTCCCAAACATGATGTCCTTCCACAGGGATTGGTCCCTCCTGACAACATGTTCAAAATACATAAGATGCAATTCTAGCTATCCTTAGTTTCAAGGAGCACTCTGGTCACATTTCTTCTAGGACAGATCTGTTGGTTCTTCTGGCAGTCCATGGTATATTCAATATTTGTTTCCAGCACCATAATTCAAAAGCATCAATTCTTCTCCTGTCTCCCTTATTCAACATCTAGCTTTCACAACCATATGATGCAACTGAAAATACCATGACATGAGTCAGGTGCACCTTCTTCTTTGATGTGACATCTTTACTTTTTAACACTTTAAAGAGATATTTTGCAATAACTTTTCCCAATGCAATGAGTCTTGATTTCTTGGCTGCTGCTTCTGTGGGTGTTGATTGTAGAACTGAGAAAAGCAAGATGTTAGCCAACCTCAATCTTTTCTCTGTTTATCATGAAGTTGCTTACTGACCCAGAAGTAAGGATTTTTGTTTTCTTGATATTGGGATGCAATCCATACTGAAGGCTGTGTTCTTTGATCTTCATCAGTCAATATTTCAAATCCTGTTCAGTTTCAGCAAGCAAATATGTATCATCTGCATATTACAGGTTGTTAATGAGTCTTCCTCCAATCCTGATGCCATGTTCCTCATCATAAAGTCCAGCTTCTCAGACTATTTGCTCAGCATAGAGACTGAAGAGATATGATGAAAGGATACAGCCCTGACACACACCTTTGGTGACTTTAACCCAGGTAGTGTTCCCTTATTCTGTTCAAATGACTGCCTCCTGGTCCATGTACAGATTCCTCATAAGCACAGTTAGGTGCTTTTCTATTCCCATTCTTCGCAGTGTTATCCATAATTTGTTGTGCTAAAGGGTGGCTAGGGGCTGGGATTTAGCTTAGTTGGTAGAGCGCTGTGCTGCAGTCTCTGAGGTCCTGAGTTCAATTCCCAGCACCGCAAAAATGGGAGAAGGGCCTGGCAATCCACTCCCAAGGCAATCCCAAAACAATCAGCTATTGAAAACCCTATGAGGGTCGCTATGAGTCAGATACCGACTCGACGGCACCTAACAACAACACAAAGGGTGACTGGGAAAAAAGGCCACCCCAGCACCGGTTCATTGCTGTATGCTAGCATTGGAACCTAATCCTAAAGACACCTAGAAGAGATAGTGGACCTCATCCATGGTCACCACTGCATTTGAAACAAAAACTGTATGATGAAGCATAGCCTCTGGAGCTCTCTCTACCCCTCTGCCCCTTTTCCAGGCTCCCTAAAGGGAATAATCATTCCGGTTGCAGGGTGATTGGCTCCTACTACCTCTTTCTTATGTCTGGAGTGGAATCAAATAGGTGGGTTTTGTAATTGGCATAGTGTCCTTTTCCTATCCTTCTTGGTTTTCATAGGCTCTCCACCACCTTTTCCCCACATGAGCCCCCATTCCATCCCTGAGAATCCGCTGTCAATAAGATTTTGCAGGAAGCTATCTCCTATGATGAAATGAGAAAGGATCTCAGTGCGTGCCCAGGATGAATTTATGTTATATCAACATTTCTTTAAAAATTAAAGGTTTCTGTGCTTGGGAATAAAAACCAAACATTTCTCTTGATATGGAAAGCATTCCTCTAGCAGTGCCATGTCGATTAGCTGTGAATTAAGTTAAAATTATATAAACTTTCTGGGGAAGACCTAATACTGTCTCTCAATCCCTTGAATTATTTTTCTTAATGCAGCATGGCCATAGCCTCCAGATGCTGGTAGTCTGGACGGAGATGGGAAGCAAAATTCACAAGGACTGGCTCCACTTATTCAAAGTCACATCTGCCACCCTACAATAAACATTCTATATGCAAATTGCCTCAAGTGACTCTCCTGAAATTGACTAGTTTCTTATGCTGTATCTTAACACCAAAAGAAATTGAAAACATTTTTATGGCTTATGTCCATAATACATTCCTTCAGTATGTGCTGCATTTTTATCTATCAATATATTAGATTCTTCTCTCAGTCCTCACTAACACATCACCAGTTCATTTTTTGTGACCACAGAAAAACAAAAGGAAGATTTCAAAAGTACTGATCTAAAGGAGAGCTATTGCTGGTCACTACAGAAATGGGTTCAAGCTTCTATTGTTCTTGAAATTAAATGGTTTCAAAGAGCAGTAGAGAAAGTTGTAAAGATTAGAACCATTTATGATGTAGAAATCCAGTCCCATTCTTCTGGAAATGAAAAGTCTCAAGCAGGACCTGATGCTCTGCTCTGAGTTACTCTGTCCTGGCCATAAAGCTTTGGACATTTATTGCAAGAGAATTTCCATCTAAGTTTTATAATCCAATTAAAGGGATCAAGTCAAGCCACTGCGTCATGTTTTCTTTCAAAATCATGAGATGAAGATGATTGTATTTTTGTTTTGTAGGAGTCACCAAGGAGTTATTAAATACTAGGTCAGGCTCTCTTAGAGGCTTGTTT
The DNA here is from genome assembly GCA_007922755.1 of Pedetes capensis. Lineage (NCBI taxonomy): Eukaryota > Metazoa > Chordata > Mammalia > Rodentia > Pedetidae > Pedetes > Pedetes capensis. The sequence goes on from VMDO01015703.1 coordinate 16,899, forward strand.
TTTCCCTCATCCTATTGCCCATAAGAAAAGTTTGGCAGGGACCTTCAAAACTGCTTCTTTTGTTTCCATTCCCTGGAGCTTTGTGAAATGGTAACAGAGCCCAAGTCTCCTGCCTGCAACCAGAGGCCCGCCTCACCCCAAGCCTTTGGAAGTGTAACAATGGTATTGGGCAGTGGTTTTAAATTTGTTTTTATCACAACACAGAAAACTAGGAAATATATGAAATGGAACTAATTCCAAAGTATACACAGTTGTTCTGTTTTTTAGTGACGTTCATCTAAAGAGTCATGCATGGATATGTCCAATCAAGCTTATGCAAACCCCTGAGGCAAGGGTGCAAGGAGCTTTAGTAACATTACTCCTCCTTTTAGAGAGCACTTGCTATGCAAATTTTGCATCATGATTCACAAAATCAAGACTGTTGTTGCTTGAAGAAATCTTATTGTTGTTGTTAGGTGCCCTGGAATCAGTGTCTAACTCATAGCGACCCTATGTACAACAGGCAAAACTGTTGTCAGTACTTCTCTGCTGTTCATAGGGTTTTCAATGGCTGATTGAGTTTTGGGAGTGGGCTTCTGGGTCCTTCTTCCAAGCCTACAGCACCTGGTGTTCCAAGACAGTCTCCCATCCAAGGACTAACCAGGCCCAACCCAGCTTAGCTTCTGAGATCTAACGGGATCAGACACCACAGTGGTATGGCTGCAGGCATACATGAAGGAGAAGAGTATTATTAATCTATAAAAGGCTTACACATAAATTAGTAAACAAGAGGCAAGCCAAAAGAAAAGTGGGGAAAATATTTAAAGAGGAAAAAATATAAAAGAACAAATGCAAATGGGATAGACAGATTGATGTTTAATTTTACTAACAATAAAAACAACATAGGTAAAAGCATTCAAAAAATACCTCCCCTGTTGTGCTGATGCACAGTCTTCTCCCCCATTCTCTCTGTTTTTAATGGACAGTATCAAGTTTAAATTCAAGGGTGAAGGGATTCTTTGTTGTTGTTGTTAGGTGGCATGGAATCAGGTCTGAATCATAGCAACTCTATGTACAACAGAATGAAACACTACCCGACACTGAGCCATGCACATGATCTTTTTATGTTTGAGCCCATTTTTGCAGCCACTATGTTTCTTCTCCCTCACACATCTGTCAATTTGCCACACTGTGGGGGCTTGTGTGTTGTGATGAGGCTGAGAGCTCTGCCATTGTAACCTCAGATATGAGCAAGGTTACCCATGGTGCACAGGTTTTCAGCTGAGATTCCAGACTAAGACAGACTAGGGAGGAGGACCTGGCGAACCACTCCCGAAACAACTAGCCATTGAAAACCCTATGAATAGCAAAGAAACACTGTCAGATATAGTGCCGGAAAATGAGGCCCCCAGGTTGGAAGGCACTCACAAAACTACTGGGGAAGAGTTGCCTCCTCAAAGTAGTCTACTGTGATGACAGAAATGGAGTAAAGCCCCAGGGTGCTCAACTTGCTGATGTGGCATGATTCAAAATGAGGAGAAACAACTGTAAACATCCATTAATAATTGGAACATGGAATGTACATAGTATGAATCTAGGAAAATTAGAAATCATTAAAAGAGAAATGGAGTGCATAAACATTGACATTCTAGGCATCAGTGAGCTCAAATGGACCAGCATAGGCCACTTTGAGTCAGACAATCATGTGATCTACTATGCTGGGAATGATAAACTAAAGAGAAATGGGGTTGCATGCATCATCAAAAAAGACATTCCAAAATCTGTCATGAAATACAATGTTGTCAGTGATAGAATAATATCCATACAGGGTCTCTATGAGTTGGATACTGACTCGACGGCACCTAACAACAACAACAACAACAAGGAAGGCCAGTTAGTATGACTATTATTCAAATTTATGCACCCACCACTAAGACCACAAATGAAGAAAGGGAAGACTTCTACCAGCTTCTGCAATCTGAAATAGATCAAACATGCAATCAAGACATACTGATAATCACTGGTGACCAGAATGCAAAGATTGGAAACAAAGAAGAAGGCTCAGTAGTTAGAAAATATGGTCTTGGTGACAGAAACAAAGCTAGAGATCGTGTGATAGAATTTTGTCAAACCAATGACCTTTTTGTTACAAATACATTTTTTCAACATCATAAACGGAGACTACACACATGGACTTCACCAGATGGAACATACAGGAATCAAATTGACTACACATGTGGAAAGAGATGATGGAAAAGCTCTATACAAAATGTCAAAACAAGACCAGGTGCTGACTGTGGATCAAAACAACAACTTCTCATATGCAAGTTCAAACTGAAGCTAAAGAAAATTAGAATAAGTATACGAGAGCCATGGTATGACCTTGAGTATATCCCACCTGAGTTCAGAGACCACCTCAAAAATAGGTTTAATGCATTAGACACAAATGACAGGAGACCAGAAGAGTTGTGGCATGACATAAAAGATATCATTCAAGAAGGAAGCAAAAAGTACTTTAAAAAAACAAAAAAAGAAAAGATCAAATTACATGTCAAAAGAGACAGAAGAACTTGCCCTTGAACATTGAGCAGCTAAAGTAAAAGGAAGACATGATGAAGTTCAGGAACTAAACAGAAGATTTCAGAAGGCAGCTTGAGAAGACAGAAACAAATATTATAATGACATGTGCAAGGAGCTGGAGGCAGAAAACCAAAAGGGAAGAACATGCTCTGTGCTTCTCAAGCTTAAGGAAGTGAAGAAAATATTCAAGCCTCCAGTGGCAGTAGTGAAAGATTCTACAGGGAAAATATTAAATGATGCAGGAAACATCAAAAGAAGATGGGAAGAATAGGCAGAGTCATTATACAAGAAAGAATTGGGAGATGACCAACCATTCCAAGAGGTTGCATATGAAGAGGAACCAATGGTGTTGAAGGACAAAGTGGAAGCTGCTTTGAAAGAACTGGCAAAACACAAGGCTCCAGGAATTGATGGGATACCAACAGAGATGTTTCAACAAAGAGATGCAGCACTGGAGGTGTTAACATGTTTGTGCCAACAGGTTTGGAAAACAGCTACTTGGCCAACTGACTGGAAGAGATCCATATTTGTGCCTATTCCCAAAAAAGGGGATCCAACTGAATGTGCAAACCATCAGACAATATCATTAATATCGCATACAACCACAATTCTACTAAAAATCATTCAGAAGTGACTGCAGCAGTATATAGACAGGGAATTACAAGAAAATCAAGTGGGATTCAGAAGAGGACAGGGAACCAGGGACATCATTGCTGATGTCAGGTGGATATTAGCTGAAAGCAGAGAATATCAAAAAGATGTCTATCTATGTTTTATTGACTATGCAAAGGCATTTGATTGTGTGGATCATAATAAATTATGGATAACACTTTGAAAAATGGGATTACCAGAACACCTAATTGTGCTCATGAGAAACCTGTACATGAACCAGGAGGCAATTGTTTGAATAGAACAAGGAAACACTGAGCGGTTTAAAGTTGAGAAAGGTGTGCGTCAGGGCTGTATACTTTCACCCTATCTCTTCAATGTATACACTGAGCACATAATCTGAGTAGCTGGACTTTATGAGGAAGAATGTGGCATCAAGATTGGAGGAAGACTCACTAACAACCTGTGTTATGCAGATGACACAACTCTGCTTGCTGAAAGTGAAGAGGATTTAAAACATGTACTGATGAAGATCAAAGATCATAGCCTTCAATATGGGTTACAACTAAACATCAACAAAACAAATATCCTTACAACTGGGTCAGCACGCAACTTCACAATAAATGGAGAAAAGATTGAGGTTGTCCAAGATTTTGCTTTGCTTGACTCTTTAATCAACACCCATGGAAGCCGCAGTCAAGAAATCAAAAGACGCATTGCTCTAGGAAAAGCTGTAGCAAAAGATTTTAGAGTATTGAAAAGCAAAGATGTCACATTGAAGATGAAGGTGCGTCTGACTCATACCATGGTATTTTCAGTGGCATCATATGTTTATGAAAGCTGGACATTGAACAAGGGAGACAGGAAAAGAATTGATGCTTTTGAATTGTGGTGCTGGAGACGTCTATTGAATATACCATGGACTGCCAAAATAACCAACAAATCTGTCCTAGAAGATGTGCAACCAGAGTGCTCCTTGGAAGCTAGAATGGCCAGACTGCGTCTTACATATTTTGGACATGTAGTCAGGAGAGATCATTCCCTGGAGAAGGACATCATGTTTGGGAGAGTGGCATGTCAACGCAAAAGAGGAAAACCCTCCACCAGATGGATTGACACAGTGTCTGCAACAATGGGCTTAAACATAAATAAGATCGTTTGCCTGGCACAGAATTGGCAAGTGTTTCAATCTGCTGTACATAGGGTCGCTATGAGTCAGACTCGACTCGACGGCACCTAACAAGAACAACAACATGTTTCTTCTCATTTTGAATTGTGCCCTATCTGCAAAAGGAGGTCCCAGGGCCTTTACTCTATTCCCATCATTAAAGGTCAACTCTACTTTGAGGAGGTAACTATTCCCTGTTATCTTTTGAATGCCTTCCATCCTGGGGGGTTCGTTTTCTAGCACTATATTTGACAGTACTTCTCTGCTTTTCATAGGATCTTCAATTGTTTGGGGAGTGGGCTGTCAGGTTCTTCTCCCTAGTCTATCATAGTCTGGGAGTTCAGCTGAAACCTGTCCACCATGGATAGTCCTGCTGGTATCTGAAATACCAGTAGCGTAGTTTTCAATATCACAGGAACACACGAGCACCCACAGCACAACAAGCTGACAGACGTGGGGAAAAGCAATTCTTACACACTAATAAAAAGTGTGTTAATTAGTACAATCTCAACAGGTGGGCAATTTTGCCAGTATGTGTCAAAAACTTTCAAATATTTTGCAACACTTTGACCTATTAGCTACAATTCTAAGAATTAACCTAAGGAATTTAGAAATATACCCAAAATGATTTATAACTAAGGATTTCCTCATAGTATTACTCTTAACTGGAGAAGGACATGGCAATCAACTCCCAAAAACTCAGCCATTGAAAACCCTATGAGGGTTGCTGTGAGTCAGACCTGACTTGACAGCACCTAACCACAACATTATTCATAATTTTTAAAAACATGGGAATATCCCAAACATTAGAAGTAGGGAATAGTTAAGTAAACTGTAGTGTAGCTGTGTTAAGTATCATGTTACCATCACGTTTTTGAAGAATATTGAAATACATGAACACCTTCCCAGTGACTTTGAAGGCGGAGGCAGGAGGATTACAAATTCAAAGTCAGAGTCAGCCTATCTGACTTAGTAACATCCTGTCTCAAAAATTAAAACTGGCCTTAGGGTGCAGCCCAGTTGTAGAGCAGTTGCAAATTATATGAGAGGCTCTGGGTTCAACTCCCAAGTACTGTAATTAAAAAGAAACTGTACATTTTTAAAAGTCAAATAAAAAACTACATATTATACGCTATCTATTTCTTCCTTCTCAAAAAATTGGAAAAACATACACTGAAATGTTAAGCTTTTTCTGAGTGGTAGACTACTGACTACTATTTGACATTTTTAACTCTTCTGAAATTTTCAATTTCTCATAGAGATCTAATATTTATACAAGAAAATGTTGTTAGTAAGATAAACACAATACTTAGGAATAGGCCAGAACTGATCCAAAAGCAGCATGCCCACCATTTCTCTACACAATGTAGATTTAAACAATGACTCCATACTCTGAGGCCTGCCACTCAGTCTACTATGCTGCTAATATTTGTGGTTGGGCAGTGACTCTGTGAGGTACTCAGAGGCTGGAGGAGATAGCCCTGGCTATTGATATTTAAGGGGAGAAAATTTCACAATCATTAAAAACTCCTGGATTCTCTTGTGTGCAGTAAACCCTATCAAACACTAACTCATGGTAGACTGGCCACTCATAAGACAGACTCTCCCTCACAGCTACCCCTCAGGTCATATATTGAGTTTTCATGGTGCTTATTTCCCGAAATCCTTCCTATAATGCTCATTTTATCCTGACTTCACTTAGAAAATAATACATGAGGTCACATATAGAAAAAAAGCTATGTGAGCTCCCCCCTGAGTTTGGATAGCCCAGACACTTGGGTAAATGATGTCAGTCAAAACCAAATGTGATCCTATTGGTGTTATGATTTGAATCTAAAATGTTTCTCAAAGGTCATGTGTTTAAATATTTGGTCCCCAAGTAGAGGTCTTGTTTGTGAAGGCTGTGGAACTCTGGAAGGTGGGACCTACCTTTACAAAAGTAGGTCACTGGGGACAGGACCCTCAGTCCAGTAAGCCCTCTCTGTTCCTGGTCACCACAATGTGAGGAGGTTCTCTGCCACAGGCCCTGCTGCCTGCCCCTCACCATGCCTTCCCTGCCACCATGCCTTCCTGCCTGTGTAGACTGAAATCCTATAAAGTATGAGCCCCAAAAAATCTTTCCTCTCATAAATGGGGTTCTTTCAGGTATTTTGCCACAACAACAGACATAGGTTAGTTGCCACAGCAACTAACATAGCAAATTGGTACCAGCAAGTGGGGTTGTTGCTATGTAAAACTTGACCATGTTGTTCTTAAATTGTTGGATATTGTTTACAGGAGATGTTTGGAAGAGTTTGGAGATACAAGTGAGAGAAGCCCTTGAATGGTATAAGCAGAGCATGAGGGGTGGTTCTGGTGAGAATTCAGAATGTAAGATTGCTGATAGAACTGGGGACAGCAAAGACAGACTCACAGCATTTCTGAAGAAAATGAGGACAATATTGGTAACTGGACTAGAAGCCATTCATATTACATTCTGGCAAAGAGTTTGTCTTCAATTTGCCCATGTCCTAAATATTTGAGGGAGACTGAATTTGAAAGTAGTGCACTAATTAACTTGACAGAGGAAATAACAAGATATCATAATACTACAATAATACTAAGAGTGTGGCATGGTTGTTGCTTGCTACTTTTAGTCAGATTTACGATGAAAAAAGAGTAAAAGGTGCAGCTGAAAGATTTAAAATGCTTCAGTTTGTCAAGAAAAAAGTGAGTTTCAAGTTGCTGCTGACAGGACCAATTTGGGCAAGGAGGCAATAGTTGTTAAAGATATAACCATCTGTAAAGAGAAGCCATGCATTTTGTGCTAGAACAATAGAAATGCTCTGGGGACAGGGCAGGAGTCAGCCAGGCCCCTCCCATCTAAGACCTCAGGGTGTAAAACTAGAAACCCTTCTAAAAGACTTTTGAAAAGAGAGCATCAGAAAAGCAAGTGACTATGGAAGGCACTCCTGAAAAGTGTCTATCAAGGGAAGTGGATTTCTAGCCCAGGCACACACAGGCTATCTCTATAGCCATGGGCAAAAAGGGCCCAGCAACCACTAGAGCTGGCAATAGACTTTGGCATTGTTCCCATGGTGCCAGTTTTGCAGGCATACAAAATACAAGAGGCAAAGGGTTGTGGAGGCTGCCTCTAAGGTTCCAGAGAATGCCCTGTGATGCCAGATGATGTGTACCAGGGTCAGATTCCCTGAAGGGAGCTTTCAAAGGACTGATGTGTACAAGCTTTGAGAGTACAGCCTAAGCTGCAATGGAGCTCTTAGGATGTTGAAGATGCCAGCAAAGTGAAACATCTGCCAAAGGAAGCTACCAAAAATGAGTGGATCCAGCCTACGAAGGCCATGTGTGCTGCCCATGGAAAGGCCATGGAGTGAAACTGTCAAAGCCTGCTCCAGCCCAGATGATCCCACTGTGTGCACCAGATGCCAGACATGGACTTACAGGCTCTGTGTGCCCTCTGCCTCCTAAGTCGCTGGAATTACAGATGTGAGCCCCAGTGCCCAGCTCCTAACCATATCTTAGAGGTCCCACCCCCAATACTGTTTCATTTTGGGATTAAATTTCAACATGAATTTTGGAAGGGACAAAAACATTCAAACCATATAGCTTCTTGGGAATGATGAAGCTTTTCATGGGGGTGCTGGCACTCAGTAGTAACCTCATCCTATTTTGGCATTTTTAAAAAAGAAAGGATGATCAAGTCTGTCATGGAAACAGATTCACTCATCGTGGCCCATAATACCCAATCTAATCCTTTTATTACAAATGAGAATAAGCAGTCGAGTCTTAACAAACATTTAAGACAAATCAACATCATGAAAGAGAATAACTAAGATAATCAGAATAATTAATTAACGTACAGATTTGAAAAGAGGTTCCATCCATCAAAATAGATCAGGATACTTGAATGTGGTGCAGAGAATAAACACATTTTACAAATTTTTTTAATTTTCAAAATAAAATCAATGTAAGAGCTTGGACTCAATGTCAAATAAAGGTTATAGAATAGAAATAAAGAAAAAAGGAGGAAGAAATTCCAAAAGAAAAGAGAAGGGAAAATGTGATATGGCAGAGCAAGCTTCAATTCAAGAATTCTAATACCAATCCAACAGGAGTTCCAAACAGGAATAGAAAAGAATTGGAAGGAAAGAAATGATTAAATCAATCACAGAAGAAATATAGAACAGAAACAATTGTATGCCTTTGTTTTTGTTGTTGTTGTTAGGTGCCTTCAAGTTGTGTCTGACTCATTCACCTTGGATACTCCAGTAACTGAGCAAAGTGGCCCACACGTAAATATCCTCTCATGAAATTCTGAAACATTAAAGATACAGAGAAGAACATAAAACTTCCAAAGGCAAAACAAAGCCCCAGAAGAACTGGCATCGGACTTCTCAGCCATCATGTTATTGTTATTAGGTGCCATCAAGTCATATCGGACTCATAGAGATCCTCATAAGGGTTTTCAATGGCTGATTGTCCCAGGAGCGGACTGACACATCCTTCTCCCATTTTGGGGGTGCTGGAGCTCGAACTTGGGACCTCAGGAACTATGGAGCAGCTTTCTGGCAACTGAGCTAATTCATCAGTCACAGTGGATGTTAAAAAGACAGTGCAGTGAGGCTGAAAGGTTCTGATAGATTATTTCAACCTAAATTCTAAAGCTAGCCAAACTATCAGTCAACTATAAGGGCAATATAATGACTTTTTAAATATGCAAAGACTCAGAAATTTTACCTTCCAGGAACTCTTCCGAAAAGTTGGTTTGTCACCGCACACCAGCAAAAACTTAAACAAAAGAAAGAAGATTGCCTGAGCCAAACCAAAAATGCAATAAATAAAATAGTAAGTCTGAAGAGGACATCCATGTAGTAATATCAAAACACGAAGTACAAAATCAAACAGAAAGTCAGAAATCTCCCTCCAAAATATCTTCAATTAAAAAAATAGACTCACTTCAATAACAGTGTTAAGAAACTTAGTAGGTTTGCTAGTTGTATAGAGGCATCTCAATGTAGTTTACATCTCAGTCTTGGGCATCAAATTGCCTGGTTCAAATAAAAAACAATGCATGTGACCTTGGGAAGTTTCTTAAATTTTCTGATGCTTGATTTTCTAATTCAGAAAATGAGTATAAAAATAATTCCTACTTCTTAGGGTCATGCTGGATAGTAAATGAATTAATGCATACAGAATATTTAGCACCCAGCCCGCAGTAACTTCTCTATGAAGGTTTATTTTTAATATACTTTTTACATCAAGAAAAAAGGCAGGCAATTAGAGATTTGGGAAAAGACACAACAAATATGTCAAGAAATGTCATATGCCGAATCAAATTAAAATGCAGTATGATTTTGAGCAAGTAAAGAAATACGAAGCTGAAAACAGAGAATTCATTTGACCTTGAACATTAGAGCTCTTGCCTTGGAGTGCCACGGATTTGGTGATTTAGAATTATTTTTCCTTCTCTACAAGTCTAATCAAACTACTTGGTTCTCCACTGAATAATATTTACATAATCATAATTTCCAATTGCCATTTAATGGTATTCGATTTTAAGGAAACTAACCTATCGTCAAAGTACAGAAGACTTAATTATAGTCACAGATCAGAATATAAATGTAATAACTCTTGATCATGTAAAAGTAATGATAAAAGCCGAGAGGGTAAGGGCCAGCGAAGAGGAGAGGACATAAAGGGGGCCTACAGGTTCTGTCCTTGGGTCTGCAGCCATAACACCCTAGCATCCGACCCCATCAGATCTTGGAAGCTAAGCAGGCTCGGCCTGGTTTGTGCTTGGATGGGAGACCACCTGGGAATACCAGGTGCTAGGGAGAATGACCTGACAATCCACTCTCAAAACAGTCATTGGAAACCCTATGAATAACAAGGAAGCACTAATAATAGTGCCAGTCATGGCACAATGTTGGAAAGTATTTCATTCTGTTGTAGATATGGTTGCTGTGAGTCAGACCCAACTTGAAGGCACCTAACAAGAAGAAGAAATAATGGTTCATGCATGCTGTTTACAGCTATAAAGGTAACCGAAGGTAAACCCATTGTTTACATTTTAAACAATGTAACTTTTTAAATGGTGGAAGAAGAAGAGAAAAATGATGTGCTTTTTTAGGTTTTGGTTTTGGTATTTTTGTGTTTGTTTGTTTGTTTGTTTGTTTTGCAGTACTGGGGGATTGAACCCAGGGCCTCATACATGCCTTTGCAAGTGTTCTACCACTGAGCCATACCTTCAGCCCAGTTTTTATTTTTTATTTTTAAATTAAAGACAAGTTCTCACTAAGTTACACAGGCTGCCTCTGGCCTCGAACTCACAATCCTCCTGCCTCAATCTCCCAAGTTGCCGGGGTGACAGGCATGTACCACCACATCTGGCACTGAGAAGTGATGTTAATGGGCTAAATTCTGTAAGTTCCAAGGCCAACTCACTTCTGGGGAATGAGAGGGTCCTACAAGCAGGCAGGAGGATAACGTCACTTTCTATTTTTTGCCTAGATGCTATTTGATATTCCTCTTATATGTTTGAAATATTTACACTAGTTATTTCAATAAATCAAAAATCACTAATTCAGTCCATCAATAAACATTTATAGAGCACCTACTATGCTCCAAGCCTTCTCTTGTTGTTGTTGTTGTTAGGTGGTGTCCATAGCGACCCTTATAGGGTTTTCAATGGCTGATTGTTTCGGGATTGCCTCGAGAGTGGGTTGCCACATCCTTCCCCATTTTTGTGGTGCTGGGAATCCAACTCGGGACCTCAGAGACTGCAGAGCGGCGCTCTACTAACTGAGTTAAATTCCAGTCCCAAGCCTTCTCTAGGTGCTAGAAACTAACAAAATAAAATCCTTGGCCTCAAAAAGCTGACATTCTGGTCAGTAACACTGACAATAATCATGGAAATGATTTGATCAATAAGCTAATATCAGGTAATAATTACGATGGAGAAAATTGGGTAATGTGACATGGAAAATCTACATAGAGGCATGGGAAATATGCTTTCTAGGGAGATCAAAAAATGCCTCTGAGGGGAGATGACATTCGAACTGAGAGGTGAACCAAGGGACTGTGACTTTGCAAAGGCTTGGGAAGTCTTACTTTCAAAGACCTGAGACTGGAAGAAACTTGGCATATTCACAGGCTAGAAAGCAAGCCAGATGGCTGAAATGGAGTAGCAATGGGGGAGATAATAGGACTCTAGTTCAGAAAGTTTGGTGGGGCCAGATTTATTGAGTCTTTTAGGTCATGGTTCAGAATTTGATTTTGTTCAATTAAAATGCAAGGTTACTAAAGCCTTTTCAGAGGGATCTGAGTCAATTCTCACTCTATTAAGTCTGTCATTTGAATCAGGCAATAGAATGACATAAACTATGATTTTAACTACATTCCAATTAACAATAGAAAGTCACCTAAGAAAGTAAAGCAAGGATGGGCAGCTAGGTATTGTGGTGGTTTGGAAGAGGATGATAGCAGTGGAGATGGTAAAAACAGTCACATTAAGAATATATTTGGAGGAAAAATAAAAAGACTCACAGACAGATAAGTGGATGGATGGGTGAGTGGATGATGAATGGATGGGTGGATGGTGGATGGCTGATGGATAGATGGACAATGGATTGAGGGATGGGTGGAGGGAAGGAGGGATGGTGTACAGAAAAGCAAAGGATCTACTGTGACTGCTAGACTTTTGTAAAGGAGAAGCTGAGTGGATGATGATGCCCTTTACTCAAGTGGGAATATGAGGAGCATCCACTTAGGTTAGGAGTAGGAGCTAAAATCGATTGTTTTTGCCCTGTTTAATTTGAAATGTCTATTAGACACTCAAGTAGAGACATGAAGTAGGCAGCAATATATACAAGACTAGGATTCAGAAGGAAAGCTCTAACCAGAGATAGACTTGCCTGCAGCCATACCACTGCCATGTCCTTTCCTGTCAGATCTCAGAAGCTAAGTAGAGTCAGGCCTGGTTAGTACCTGGATAGGAGACCACCTGGGAACACGAGGTGCTGTAGGCTTGGGAGAAGGACCTGGCAACCCACTCCCAAAAAACAATCCATCATTGAAAACCCTATGAACAGGAGAGAAGCACGTTAAAAATAATGTTTCGCCTATTGTATATAGGGTTGCTATGAGTCAGACACCGACTCGATAGCACCTAACAACAACAACAACAATGAGTTTTCTCTAGAAATTTTTAGCTACTCTATTGAAGACATGGAGTCAATTGATGATCAGGACAGGAACAATGTCAAGTGAGAAGGAAAGGGAAGAGGTGATGACTATGGCCAGGCAAGAAGGAAGTGGGAGAGGGCATGGAGAAACAGTGCTTGCAAGGGAGAAATGCAGTACTGTGTCCTGATTAAATCATGTTTCTAAAGATGGTGGAATAAAACATCCCCACCCACATTCTTCATGCTCTTTTGCAGTGTGATCTAGAGCTGGAATGTATTTTCCCTCTCTTCAGATCTGGGCTCACTGTATGTCTTGTTTTGACTCATAGAATGTAACAGAAATGATGCTGTTTAACTTCTGGAGGAATGCATTAAGAAATCTGTACCTTCTGCCTTTGCTAATTGAAATGCTTTCTCTTGAGATCCAGGTGCCTTTTAAAAAGTGTTAGCTAGACACCTGAAGGTAACTATGTCAGGAGAGAGAGAAAAAGAGACAGCGACAGAGAGATTCCAGCCATCATCACGAAGTTTCCAATAAGTGAAGCTGTCTTCTCCAACTTCATTCACCATTCTGGCTACAGCCTCCTGAGAGACCCCAGCCAATACCATAAGAAGAAAAAGAACCATCCAGCAAAGCCCTGCTCAAATTGTGGGCAAACAAATTTGCTATTATTTTGAGTTACTAGGTTTCAGGGGGATTTATTACACAACACCAGATAACTGAATTAGGAAATACTCCCCAGTCCTGTTGCCATCAGCCATGAAAGGAAATGAGGAGATCACGGGTGTTGAGGTAAGTGAAACCATGGAAGGATCAGTGGAACTGATGGATTGAAGGTTCCCATGAGGCTGAGGAGCTTCGTAAGTGGGAGTATTTCAATAGGTAATTGCAAAGACAGGAAGCAATACAAGAGCATAGAAAAGTTGTAATAATATTTTGAGATGATGCTATTGTAACTGATGGAAAGATGATGGGGATAGCCACAGGATCAGGTGGGCAAAGGAACCAAGGAGATCAAGTAACAGAGAGGCTCAGGTGTCAAATGGCTCGTATGCAGAGATGTTGAGGTTGCCAGCAACAGTGATAAGGAAATAGTTGAAGGATGTTTAAGTGCACAAGCTCTAGGACCAGATTATATCTCCAACCCTGATTCTGTTGCTGTGTGTGAGATTAGGCAAAGTATATTCTCTCTTTGCACCTCAGTTTTGTTGTTGCTAGGTGTGATCAAGTTGGGTCTGACTCATAGCAACCCTATTTACAATGGAACAAAACTCTCCCCGACACTGTGACATGCCCAGCGTTATGTCAGTGCTTCTCTGCTATTCATAGGGTTTTTAATGGCTGATTGTTTTGGGATTGTTTCAGGAGTGGACTACCAAGTCCTTCTCCCATTTTTGCAGTGCTAGGAATCAAACCTAGGGCCTCAGGGAGCACAGAGCAGCACTCTACCTACTAATCTAAACCTCAGCACCTCAGTTTACTCATCTATAAAATGAGGATGATAACAGCACCTATAGTATTATAGGAATTAAGTAAAATAATGGAGTACTAAGAAGAATTCCAGGAAGAGAAAAAGGGCTCCATAAATGCTAATTCTCATTATCATTGGCAGTAGAGATGAAGGCAGAAAAGCAGGTGCTAGAGGCACCAATGACCGAGGCCAGTGAGTGACAGCAACAAGGTGGGGTAGCAGGTGGTAACATCTGATGGTGTGCTTCAAAGGGGCTGAGGTCTTTGAAGTTGAAAGCAAGAGAAATGATTAATTAAAAGCAGAAAGGGGGGAATAAGAAAGAGACTTACTCTTTTGCCAGACTTTGAGGTCTATGAGGTATGAAATCAAAAGTGCCTGCTTGAGAGGGATACGGGGGAAACCGTGTCCTTGGGGAAAGCCAGTTCCAGTCAGAGTGAGAAGGTAAAGGAACCATTCAGGGAAGGAGAGGAGAAGTTATATCCATGGATGATGGCCCAGGAGCTCCAAAGGGTAGAGTGGAAGGATCTGAACAGCTGAAGAGCCATGGAAGAAGGGTCTGATTTCACCATACACAGACCAATGTGAAGATCAGGGCCATGCAATGGCAAGTTATCTGATGGTAACTAAAGGTCAAGGTTGAAATATTTATGGCCCCCATGGGGTTGGTCCAGGAGGTGTCCCAAGGAGAAATGTGGGGAAATCTGGAACCAGCTGTACATTCTTATGGCTCAGAGTGCTGTGTGGATCTAGGAGATGGGCAGGGGCCTCTTCAAGGCTGTTCAGCTGAACAGCTCTCTCCCTTATGCAAATTTTTAAAGGTATCTGGGAGATGGTGGCGATGGAAGCGGGTATTCTACCCATCTATCTCTAAGTGAAGTATACAAGGCTCCACATGACTCGTTAATGGAAGCTCAGAAGATGATTATTGGCTTCTGGAGATATGGAGGCTGAGCCACCTGACCATGCATGATTAATGGGTACTAGGTGCTTCACATGCCCCATGGCAAGAAAAAGGACCATTACTAGCCCTTCCAGTGCCTTAATGCAAATCAAGAAAAGACACTCCCCACTGGCAGATTCAGCCTCCCAGGCTTGACCAACATAGAGTGTTTTATAGGAAGAAAAAGGCTTTAGTTGCCCATAGCAAGGACCTCAATCTGTATATGGCTCAATCAGGTGTTCCCTTATAGTGCATGACCTGCACATGGCATAGCGTGGCACTGGCTGAAAGCAGACTAGACACCAGCCTCCCTGGGTTCTTGTGTTGATTCTAATTGTGTTACTTTGGATCAATCACTTCCCCCTTTTAAGCTCATCCATCTTTAGGGTCTGATTTGGTTCACATACCAGATTAATAGGTTCAACTAGTTCAATTCAGATATGTTTTGATGCTATTGTGTTTCTGCCACTCAGCCTAAGCACCAAAGATACAAAAATGAACTGGAAACACACAGTCTTTTGGAAGACAGTCATAAACAGTTCCCACATGCCATGGATTTGACTAAGGGTACACAGAAATCTGTGGAAACTGAATTCTCTCAGTCCCTGATAACCTCCTGTCACATATGTGATAAGTTTCAGACAATGAGATCTAAGTAGGAGTGATATGACTGGTGAGCAGAGGGAGTGAAAAGTCCATCCATGGTTCTGCAGTCTCCTCTCTTCTTGGTGCAATGCTCTTGAGTGAGACCTCATGTTGGGAGAGTGGAACCACAAGGCCAAAGCATCATGGATCCCTGCCTGGACCCATAATGAACTTTGTATGAGCAATAAATAAACTAACACCATTAAGATTTTGGTGCTTAGTTGTTACTGCAACGAAACCTGTACTATCCTGACTGATGCAGGGAAACAGTGAGTAACAATGGACCAGATCTATATAGCTTTCAGAGATGAGTGGGTCTGATTAACCACTGGGCTTTGGATTTACTAAATATATATTCAAGACTGGAGCCAATGCTGAACTGCTCAGAATAATAAAGGAAGGCTGAACACAATGTCCCCACTGTCCACTTGCTCAGATTTCATCAAAACAAATGTGGTATAAATCATTAACTACTTTTTTCCTTTAGGAATCCACATTTCCACACTTGTATTCATGCAAAGTAACTCCATAAATGAAGATCTACCTGAACAGTTACAGTCCCACATCTTCTTGGCCACAGTGATAAAGTTTGCAATGGTTACATAAACCAAGCTGAGCCCAGGAGAGGAGCCCAAGGTGACTTGCTGGAGAAGCACTGGGGAATACGTTTCTTTCTTTGGGGTGGTTATGTGAATAGATGTAAAGCTACAGTTGCTTGCACCATCTTTACCATAGTGTGGAGAGAACCTGCTCGAAAATGAAGACCACTTAGAGGAAATCAGAGTCAAGAAATGAAGAGACAAGGACCAAATGATATTGTTTATCCTCTAAAGGACATTCACATATGATAGTCCTGTGTCACCATAGAGTAGGGCAGGAGCCCATACCCCAGTTTGTGGTCCTGGAGCAAAGCACAAATTCTGTCACCTGGCTCCTCTCCCCTATCTTCAGGAAAGCAATGGGAGGCTAACAATAGGTTCATGGGCTCTGACTCCAACCATCCATCCCTATTCACACCACCCCTGGCAGAAGACAAGGTGAGGTCCAAGAGGAAAGATCTCCCATACCTTCTCTTCTCATTACCACCTCAACACCCAAAGCCTTGACATCATCTGCCTCAGAGACCATCTGGCTGACTCCATCATGACTCCCATCCCTGTATGTCAGTACCCACAAACCACAGGGCTCTGGGTCACCTTATATCTCAGCTCTCATCCCAGGCATCTTCCAGTCTGACTCTCTCTCTCCTAACCCTCCCCCAACTCCCAAAACTCTCTCGCTGTGTTTTCTGAAACTCACTGCTTATCAACAAAACTCCAAATCACACCATCTTTTCTGAACATCCCTATCACCTCCTTGCTCCAACCAAAACAGGGTCCCTTCTGAGGATACTACTTCCCTCTCAGCTCTCACATGTCATTAGCTTTCCTTTCCTCTCGGACAGTCATCAGACAGCCAGACCTGGAGGTGGGCTAGGCAGCTTATCGGTTCTTCATTAGCATCTTATTTCTTCCTAGAACCCCAACTTTGAATGGCATGTCATCAACTACTCCATCTGCCCTCTCTTCTTCTGCACTCATTTCCAGACTCCGCTGGGTCACACACTCTTGCTCTCTATTGCCTTTAGCTTCCAATTCTCAACCAAGCACATACCTTTCTTAAGCTTTGTTTATTTCAGTGCCAATGTGTATGTACTTTCCAATATTCCAGCTCCTCCATTCCTAGACCTGCTCCCTTGCAATGATCCTTTCTTCCTCCCCTGACAGCTGACCTTAACTTCCTATTCACCTGGTCATACTCTTAACCTTGTGTTGGGGATTTTTAAAATTATATTTCCCAGCTAGGGTCCCTCATAACAGCCTGAGGGGCTGACACCTAGTTGACCCCAGGGCTCATCTCACTCACTCAAAACAGCCCCTCCCATTGGGTGAGCAAAGATGGCCCCTGGACAGCTTGACCAGCCCTAACCACCTTAATTTTGATTGGCTCCCCTCACCACTGGCAGGTAATAACTGTCCCTACCTGGCAGTTATGTCCGTTTACCCACTGTGCCTGCCAGCTGTGTGCCCTGATTGGCTGAACCCCACCATGTGACCCCTCCAGGACCCTATAAAAGCAGGGCTCCTGGACCCCATCATTCATTCCCTGTAGCACCACCAATCCTGACCTCTCTGACTGCCTCCTGATCCTCGTCACCTAGACCAGCGCTCCCTACTCCAGCAAGACCATCCAGCAAGCCGGCGAGATCAAGCCCAGGGGCCCCGAGGAGCCGAGGAGCCGAAGGCATCTAGCAAGCCACGAAGAGCCTCCCAACTCCTCCCATCCTTGGGAAGGAGGGGGGTAAAGAAGGTGAGCCGTGAGAGTCAATACCATCGGACCTCAAGTGAACATCTGCGGCTGTGGCTGTGCCTTTAAGGCTGAGCTGTACCAGCACTTAGCCTGCAGCAATAATGCTGCAGGCCTAGAGCCAGCACTTAAAGGGATAGAGCCTTGCTCTAT
This sequence comes from Pedetes capensis, assembly GCA_007922755.1. Lineage (NCBI taxonomy): Eukaryota > Metazoa > Chordata > Mammalia > Rodentia > Pedetidae > Pedetes > Pedetes capensis. Next base: position 34,974 of record VMDO01015703.1, read on the forward strand.
AGGGGCTGCTTGCTCCTTGCTCTCCATTAGGGGAGCACCCCGATAAACCGTACCTATCCTTCTCTAACCATCTGAACGTCTCCCGAGGTCCTTCTTTCTCCATATCGGCCACGTTGTTATGTTGAGGGTTTGGCCCTAACTTTAGCCGGGCTAGAGCTAAAACCCCGACAACTTTGTACATAACTACACACTCTCCATTATTCCAGCTTAAGTCTCCCTCATCCATCCCCCAATTGCTAGCTCTTCCCTACCCCTGCCACAACTCTCTAACCCCACCAAGATAAAAATCTATCAATCTGTCCATTTGTATTGTTCATATTCTCTTCCCCTCTTACGCACCTTAGAATCCAAAGGTCACCCTTATAATCAGTCTTTTGCCCTTTCCTCTTTTCTTCTCAGTGATTTGGAAGGCTTGCAGCTCCACATAAATTCAACACTCTCCCTGGTCCACACCTGTATGCCCCAGCAGAATGTTCCTACAGGAACCCATGCAATCACACTGACAGGTCTCACTTTAACCCTCCTACCCACCATCCTTTTGCTGCCACCACTCATAATGTTAATTCAGAGTCCACTCCTTTTCCCTCTCTCCCAGACCTTTCCCATCTCTCCTCTCCTCCAGAGCCTCTTCTGTACCCTCCCTCTCAGTTAATGACCTGGTTCCCAATATCCCTGAGCAAGTAGAATCAATCAGAGAATTTCCCCACACTCCCTGACTCTACCTTCCAATATCCCTCACCTGACCCCATATTTCCTACCTTCTTTCTGCTGCAGTGGGTACACCATCCATATTCCTAAGACAAATTTCTCCTCTGGTGCACATGATGTTCTCCTCCTTTCTCACCTGCTCAAAGATATTAATGCAGCATTTACCCTATCATTTCTGCATCATTTTTTCTTCCTTTGCTTGAACATTCATATCAGCATATATATTTATCCTAACTGCAGCACTTTTAAAAATTAAACATTTTAACTCCAGTTCCTACACCTGCTGCCATCTCTATATGCCACTCCATGAAAAACTTCTCAAAGGAATTTTTATATCTACTGTCTCCAATTTCTCTTTCTATCTTTCTTAAGCCTACTCCAAACTGGCTTTCACCTCCACAACTCAACCCAAACATTCGTGTCTGTTGAATTTAGTCATTTGTTGTTGTTGTTGTTGTTCAGTGCCATTGAGTCAAGTCCAACTCATAGCGACCCTATGTACAGCAGAATGAAACATGCCTCAATTCTGTACCAGGCACATGATCTTATTTATGTTTAAGCCCATTGTTGCAGACACTGTGTCAATCTATCTGGTAGACAATTTCCTTTCTTTCATTGACCTGCCACTCTCCCAAACATGATGTCCTTCTCAAGTGATTGGTCTTTCCTGCCTTGTTGTTATTGTTAGGTGCCATTGAGTCATGTCTGACTCAGAGCAACCCTCATAGGGTTTTCAATGGCAGATTGTTTCAGGATTGCCTTGGGAGTGGATTGCCACATCCTTCTCCCATTTTTGCAGTGCTGGGAATCAAACTAGGGACCTCAAAGACTGCAGAGCGGTGCTCTACCAACTGAGCTAAATCCCAGCACATACCTCTCCTGACTACATGTCCAGAATATGTAAGACACAGTCTAGCCATTCTTGCTTACAAGGAGCACTCTGGTTGCACTTATTCTAGGACAGATCTGTTGGTTCTTTTGGCAGGCCATGGTATATTCAATAATCATCTCCAGCACCATAATTCAAAAGCATCCATTCTTCTCCTGTCTCCCTTGTTCAATGTCCAGCTTTCACAACCATTGGTTACTGCTGAATAAATCCCATGGCCACATCCCAGCCCTTCTCTGACCGAACTGGTTAGCAGCATTTCACACAGAGAAGTAACCCCCTCCTCCTTGGTATGCCTTTGCATTTGGCTGCTAGGATCCCACTCTGCCTTGGCTCTACTCCTGGCTGCTCCCCTCTGTGTCTGTGCTTGTGTCTCTCTCGTGCCCCTTGGAGTTCTCATTGCAGACCTCTTCTCCTTTCTATTTCCACTCACTGTTGTCTCGTCAGGTTCATAGTTAAAAATACGATGAAGATCCCGAATTCATTCTGTCTGCCCTGAACTCCAGACTCTCATGTACAACTTCCTCCTCAAGGTCACCCCTCGAGGATCTAGTAGGCATCCTTGACTTAATTTGTCCAAAACCAAGCTCCCAAGCTGCCATCCCTATACCTCCTTTCCCCCCAGAAACCCTCTCCTCTCTTCTATGTCACTCAGAGTCAGCACCAAGGTCCTCATAGTGCCCTGTGAGGCCTTACCTGGCCCAGCCACCTGCCTAACTTCACCTTTTTCCCCTTTCCTCTCACCCTTTCTGCCCATACCCATCATCTCCCCATGTCCTTGACTACAACAGCCTCCTTCACACCTCAGTGCTTTTATACTCACTGTTTCTTCGGCCCTAATATATGTGCCTGGAATGTAAATATTTGTTAAATAACAAATGAATTTGAAACCTCATTCTATCCTGTTTGTCTTACTGAGTTCAAGCTGCTATAACAGAATACCGGAGAATGAGTATTTATTTCTCACAAGGTCAAGGCTCCTGATGGGCAGATGACTGTCTTCTTCTTTTGTCTTCACATAATATAGAGAGGAGAGAGAGAGAGAGAACCAGCTCTCATATCTGCTTTCATAAGGACATTAATCCCAATTACCTAACTACCTCCCAATGGCTCCATCACCTAACACCATCACCTTGGGGGCTAAGATTTCAACACAGAAGTTTTGAGAAGGTTGCAAACATTCCATCTATAGCAATGGTCTATGCACACAACTATAAGCATTGGGCTTTCTCTCTCTAAAGTCTCATTTCTACATTGATAAAATGAGGATATTTAAAAACCTATCTTATGTTGTTGTTGCTAAATTGAGTGACATCCGATGCATAAAGTATCTTCCATTGTGCCAAAATTTGACAGGAGCTAAATAAACAGTTGTTGTTTGTATGAATCAATGTTACCGGAACAAATGGTGGTCAGGAATTCAGTGTCAGAGCTCCCAGAAAATCTTTCTGATTCCCTTCTAGAACTTTCAGAAACTAAACACAATCCTAGGGTGAGCATCTTATCTCAGGAAAACCTGTCCTGTCCCAGTAGACCCTTGACCAAACCTCCCCCAGTCCACCCACCAGAGTCAGGCTGTGTCCACACACCAGAACCCTTTGTACAAGTACACTTTTTCTCGGAAAGAAAATAGGTCACCCATGTGACACCAGTTCCATCATCTACAACACCAGGGTGGTATTCTGTGCAATGAAAGTAATTTGCTAAATGGTCCTCCGGTGCTATGCAAGAGTGAATTCATTTTGTACAGGTCACAAGTTTACTTCAAGAAAGCAGTCTCCTCTCTGCCCGAGCAAGCCAAAATCTAATGGAAAATTGAAGCACAGCATTGAGGGTCTATGCAACGGGGGTTGCTATTAGTCGTGATCCTTAGGACCCCAGCTGAGGGAGACAAACATGAGCTAGAGCTGGCTGCAAGCATCCTGGGTCATTCTCCACTGTTGCTCTTGGTACTATTACCTTGTCTAGAAGGGACCAAAAGACTGGAGGAAAGAATAGGGGCACGTCATCAGGAAGTTGTGGGAAGACAAGACAAAGCCAGGGATGACATGTCACAGAACTGGGCATCTAAAAATACAATAAACCCAAATCTGATCGGGATTGAGAGGAAGTGCATGTGCTTGGTATGGTAGAGAAGAACGAACACTGTTTCTAAATCGTATTCTTAGAATTCAAGAATGTGGTTGGGAACTCCAGCCCAGATATCCAGATATAGATAAATTAGAGCATGCCATGATTATAATGACCATTGTTGTTGTAGTTGTTAGGTGCCGTCGAGTTGGTATCCAACTCATAGCAACCCTACATACAACAGGTGAAACACTATTGTCAGTGCTTCTCTACTGTTCATAGGGTTTTCAATGGCAGATTGATTTTGAGGAGTGGGTTGCCGGTCCATCTCCCAAGCCTGCAGCACCTGGTGTTCCCAGGCGGTCTCCCTGTACTAACCAGGCCTGACCCTGCTTAGCTTCTGAGATCTGATGGGATCAGATGCCACAGGGCTATGGCTGCAGGCACATAATGACTATAGAACCTTCAAAAAAACAAAAACCCATCAATCTCCAACGTCTCTCCTTCCAATCCCCCTCTTTCCTCTGCAGGGCTGTTCTCAGATAAGTAACAGCATCTCACCAGATCTGCATTTAGAATCTGCCCTTTTGAGCATTCAGAAATCACTCCAAAATGTCAAAGAAAGCAATGTTCTATGATGAGACATGAACAGCACACCCCACCAGGCGAGGGAGGTTCACAACTACACTTCCAAACATACTTCTCCAGTTGCCTAAGATCAGAAGGAAGCCCAACAGAGACAACTCTATTCCATCGTGTGAAGCACCCCTTAAGTGCATTACTCTAAAGTTTAAGGTGAATCGGACAATGCAGGCAAAGAGATGACAGTCTGCATGCCGTCTAGGCTGTTTCTTCAGCCCTTTTCCACTTGTTACTTGGTTCCTAGAAATCTCATAACCAGTGCTTTAATCTTAAGGAACCAGTTCAAAACTGTGCAACACTGGGCTATAGGACGTTATGTGTTTTGTGACAAAATAATTCTTTGGTCAGTTTAATTTGGTAAATCATTGTTGTTGTTGTTGTTGTTGTTGTTGTTGTTGTTGCTGTTTCTAGATGTCATGGAGTCAGGTCTGACTCATTATGACCCTGTGTACAACAGGACAAAACACTCCCTGACACTGTGCCATGCCTGGCACTATGTAAGTGCTTCTCTGCTATTCATAGGGTTTTCAATGGCTGATTGTTTCAAGAGTGGGCTGCCAGGTCCTTCTCCCATTTTTATGGTGATAGGCATCTAACCCAGGGCCTCAGAGAGTGCAGAGCAGCACTCTACCAACTGAGCTAAACCCCAGCCTCTTGGCAAACCCTAGGTTGAAAAAAGTTAAACAGGTATCTTTACTAAAGAACTTTTCTGTACTATTAATACATGTATTGTGACTCTCACACACAACATACAATGCTCTCCACACTTATTTGACATTGGAAACCTTTTTATAGGGAACATCCTGCAGGGCCAGTCCTGCAAATAACATATTTTGAGAAATGTTACACTATGTATTTCCCTTTTATTGAACCAAAATAATAATAATAATAATAATAATAATAATAATAATAATAATAATAGATTCCCTTTATGGTACTAGTCTAATCAACAACATTTTTAAGGTGAGAATTTCTATCCAGGACACTTTCAAAAATGTGGTTGGAATACTTAATAAACACTTCATTTCATAGTATGGAAATATGAACTACATAGCAGCAGGACTGGCATGAACTCAAGTGTCTACTGGATGCAAACAGCCTACTATTGAGGTTTAACCCAAAGACTCTGGAGCCAGACTTCCTGGGTTTGAACAGGAGCTTCCTCCACTTATTGGCTATAGGGCAACAAGTAACATCCATGACTTCTAAATGAATTAAAGTACCTCATATGTAGCACCCTCTTACAACCCAGAGATAGAAAAGACCAGAAATATTTTAAAGTGTA